>OVBB01000011.1:0-178642 GCA_900406415.1 Isatis lusitanica
CTGATGCATAGGATTTCTCGTATAGCAAAGTTGGCTTTCTTTGCGTGTTTTATTGACATTGCATTGGCCGTTAATATATCTTCCATGCAATCCATTATCTCTTCCTTTTTTTTTAATAAATTTTCTCAAAACAACAATCTACGTGACCATTTTTTGGATTTCACTTCGGCTAGGTCGAATTGTTATGAAATGGGTTATTTGTAGGCCTGTTAAACATCTAAGGTTGTAGATATAATTAAATACAGCCCAAAATTTAGGGCCCAGTAAATTTTTTGTTTTCATCGACAATATAAATGAAATATTAGGGAGAAACTGTATGAAGCCACGACGGTGGAAAAAAAAGAATTCGAATAATAAACAGAGTTTTGAGGACCACGACGCTTGGCAAGAGTATGAGCTGCTTCATTGGAGACACGTTTAACATGGGATAAAGTTGCAGAGGTGAATTTGTAAACCCACCAACGGATGTCATTGCAAATATTTGCTATTTCAAACAAAGGAGTTTGGAGATTCACACTCTTGCAAAGAAGTTGACAATCCATCTCAAACACAACATTAGTAAATCCTTGAAAACAGACCTCTTGTATTGTCATGAGAAGTCCCATAGCTTCAGCAGTTCAGCCTCAAGAGCAGAGGATGCTAGTCGAAGGCAACCCTATGGATCTATGTCAAAACAAGAGTGTTTATTTTAATTTTTTCAAAGTGATTATATTTTTTATCAGTGCTATGCACGCGTTTATCTTAATAATTTTGATCTTTACTAAATTTTAAGTTATTCATTTTATAAAAAAATATCTTAATGATTTGTATTCAAAATATGATGCAGCATTTTCTATTAATTATATTAATTAAAATAATAAGGCAATTGATTTTTATATAATTATATAACTTATTTATCAGAAGAACTAAAAAAATTTAGAATTCATGGATATTTTTTTGAAATATTTGTTAAAATGGGTCAAAAAAAATGAAACACTTGTCCCTTTATACTTTTCACCGTTCAATCCCTCAGCTCCCAAATCCTCTCACAAGATCATCTCTCTGCCTATCCTTATGCCTCCTTACACTGCCCCTGACCCTTCGCAGTCCAAAGCGAGTCGTCAGGTTTGTAACGTATCGCTCTCCTCTTCCCCTGACAACCATGACGAAGACTGTATTGTAGCAGTCAGATTCAGGGGAAGTTGTATCTCCTTCTGTAGAGTCGGTGACTCCCAATGGCGCCACGATGACTCTCTTTCCAGCCGACACCACTACTCCCTCGTCGTCTACTCCAATAAAGATTCCACCTTTTACCTCACGCCTACTGATACATTCTTCCGCAAAGACGGTAGGAATATGCCAGAACCCGTGTTTCCTTTCCTAACTTATTACCGCCAACTAGGACCCTTAAAGCAACCCAAGGTGGGAGAGTATGAGTACGAGCTGCTGAGAAGGTGCTGCCGGACCAAACATCTGGTGGAGTCACCCTCCGGCGATTTCTTCATCATTGTCAAATATGCTCTCAACACTTGTGAGGGTAAGCCCGTCTTCCCTTGGGAGACAGAACACTTGGATCGTAAGGAGGTGAAAACCGGGACAAGGTGGTTCATGTTGTATAGGCGTGATCCAACAACAAGGGTAGATTCTTATGTCCAAGACATTGGCGATCTTTGCATTTTCTTAGGAAAAAACGAGCCTTTCTGTCTCCCCACGAGCATGGCTCCTGGTCTTGAGCCTAACTCCATCTACTTCACTGAAGGGAAGCAGGTTTATCTCTACAGTATCACCGAGCAAACCTTCTGTGAACTCCCTCATGACGATCTGGTTTCACCTATCTGGCTTCAGCCCATTCTGCACAAGTAATTTGATGTATGAATAAAGTAAGCTTGGTTCGGGTAATAGTTAGTATTATATGCATTTGTGGGTTGCATCACTCTATCTAATACATGATGATGTTGTCACTCATCATGTGCTTAGCATCAAGTGTTAGGTCTGCATCATTCTATCTATGTACGATACAGTTCTATCTAGCTCAACCGATGTGCTCAGCATTAGTCGTGTTTGTCACGAATATGGCTGTGTGTCCATCTGGTCTTAACAATGTTACTTGTTTTACATCTGGTAATCTCAATGCTCTTCTATATGCGAGATGTGCCCTGACATTTCTGTCTCTGGGTTTGTAACAATACAAGCATCGTATCATTTTTTTGTTAGTCGAAAAAGAAGTGGATAAAAAAATCATTGCCGGAGGATAAGGTGAAGTAATCGAACTCAACGATTTGGGAGACCCAAGAAAGGGTTCAGTTCATCGAGGTAGAAGTTGTAGAGTAAAGTGGGACCGGACGGATCGGCTTCTTCGAACCGAACCAAATGGGTTGTCCAAAATATGAAGTGTGAAATTGTAGGTTTTGTATTTCCATGATTCCATCTTCATAAATCAACTTGTTCTAATGAGTTCTCGGGAATATGTCACCTGGAATTAAATATACTAGTAGAGCTGCGCGGGGTGATATTCCTTTGGTTATCTGTTTATTTTTTTCTTTTATAATAATTTTAATAAAATTAAGCAATCCAGAATATTTAATATTTATTTGTTTTTTATGTATATTTTAATAATTAGCATATCATATTATTTATGTTCTATAAAAATTCTCCATTGAATATAATATTTGTGAATAGTCAATCACAATATTAAACACAAAATTTAAAAGAATCTGTTTATGCTTTTTACGAAAGGAATGCATTGCAAAGCTTGATTCCTTATTTTTTTCTTCTGTTCGGCTGTACTCTTTTGGTTCGATCATGGTTACTATGTAAAATGTGTAATTAATTAGTAAAAACATGCATGTTTTATGTTCCTTGCGCTTAAATGTTTTCTTGTAATTTAATAACTTTTTACTTTCGTTTACGTTTTTGCACCCATTGGTTATGCGTCATTCTTTCATGTTGATAGCTCCTTATCTTATTCGTAATTTGTAGATGAGGATTTATAGTTATAAAGGATTATTTTAAAATTTATAATAAGTAAATATATTATGGATAAATCATTTACATACTTACTTTCAGCAGAAGTCAGTCCACAGAAAACATTTTTTTACACAATATGTGTGACGTACTGTTTTCTCTGGTTGGCTTTTGTTGTCTTTAGCACTTTAAACCCTTTTGGTGTGATCACTCTCGAGAATGCGACGTATTGTTGTCCTGTCCTTGAAATATCATAATTTTGTGTTATTATTTTGTTATGTGTTTCCCCTGAACAATATATTTGTGTAGATATTTTTAATAATTTTTTTTTTATACATCTATAGTTTTTGGTCATTTAAAAGGAATAATTTCATATTATCGTAAAATTCTAAGCACAACAGTCGCTTCTACTTTTTAATTATTTTATTCAATAATATAGTTTTAATCTTATATATGGCGCAAGATTCAAAAAAAAAATCATGATAGAAAATAATCTAAATAACCTTACTTTATGTTCAGTGGTTTTATTTCGTTTTTAATTAATTGTCACTAATTTTTTTTCATAACAAAGATATGATCGAAAGTCTAACAAATGAACTTACAAACTCTAATTTCTCATAGATCGTAATTTTAAAACAACAATGGAAACTTGCAACAGATAACTCATCCAATTTTCGTAATATCTTTGAATATATGGCGCAAGATTCAAAAAAAAAAATCATGATAGAAAATAATCTAAATAACCTTACTTTATGTTCAGTGGTTTTATTTCGTTTTTAATTAATTGTCACTAATTTTTTTTCATAACAAAGATATGATCGAAAGTCTAACAAATGAACTTACAAACTCTAATTTCTCATAGATCGTAATTTTAAAACAACAATGGAAACTTGCAACAGATAACTCATCCAATTTTCGTAATATCTTTGAATAAAGCATTTGTCTTCCAACGTGCAAAAAAGTCAAGGCATCATTTCTTTCGTACGTTAAACGTCGGGTAGGTTAAACGAACAGGAGGAGGGAATGGGTGAGGAAATTGTTCAGACTCTAGATGTTGGGCTGTTTAAGCAATTGGGCTTTATTGGTTTGCAGATATTTGAAGAAAATAAAATGAAACATTATCATTTTAAATAATAAAGGGCCACGTGGCAGCTCAGCAACGAAGGAGGAAAGAATCTTGCGCCATTATATATAAGATTTGAAGTAAGATTTCCATCCAGTTATTTTCAAGATTATATTCCTTTAAAGGTATTTTGATCATTTGCTAATCAAAGCGACCGCCTCCACGTCCACGCCCGCCATCGCCCAAACGTCCTCCTCCACCAAATCGGCCACCTCCAATATATTTTTATAATGTTTATTTTGCCTAAATTATCTTTTATGAAATGATAAATATTTCCTTAATTTACAATGACACATCTTGTAAAGTTAAAATATAATAATAATTCTGTTTCAATGGTATTGATGTTTAGAAAGTTAATGAATCACTTGGGTTTTATGTCTCACCTATGAGTTTTTACTATTGGATATCTTAAATTTTTCTTTAATTTTTTTTATAATCAGATTAGTTCAGCTTTTATGCATCTCTAAAAATGTGATCATAGATCATAAGTGAAATGTATGGGTTAACACAAAATTGTTTTCACACTACTCGATTTCAAAACCAACCTCATATTTTCATTATTAAAGAGAATTTTTACTTCGTCAATCAAAAATTCATTATCAATTACTGCACAGTTACTGTACAACTTGACCGACTCTGTAGCATGTATATTGAGATACACATTATTTTTTCCTTCTTTTCGGGTGTGTAATCTTCATAAAAGTTTTAATTAATACCCAGAAACTATTTTCCTTTCAGTTCAAATGACTTTTCATGTATAATACATACAATGGATGACACATAAAACACTTAACATTAACTTTCCAATACAAAAAAATTAAAATTAATCATATTTACTTCAAAATTAAAAATATAAACATGTTTTTATTCAAAGACAAAGAAATTGTTGAGGAAACAACATGCATCTCAACAACAATGAATAATAAGAGGAGAATGTGCCCACTGAAATCATGTGCAACAAGAACAAAAACAAAGCCGTGGAAACGGCAGTAAGAATCTTCATGGCCACCATAACAAAAAGAAGAGTTTGAATTTGTTTTGTCTAAAACATTTACTGAAGAAAAGTTTACAAAGTGGCCAACAAGACTGCAAAGTCTTGCTTCTCCAACAACATCAGTGTTGAAGAGATCCAGGAAGCAGCTCCGGAGGGAATAAACAAGGCTATTGAAAGCATTCAGTCATTTGTGTACTTACATGAAAAAGAAGTTTTTCAGGCTGAAGATGTTGGTGCCAGAATTGAAGAATCAGCTTTCAAGTTTACCATGAAATACCTGGAAAGGAATTGTGAAGGCTTCCCACAACAAAATGACAAATGAAGTATTTTATGATTTGGTGAAAGAGGCCCTTAACAGATACGGTGGAGACAATTTGCAGTAACACTATCAGGCTGCCAAGCAAGGTGTTACCAAAGCACTGAACAAAAAGGTGGAGTTAGCACTAAAGTCTAATTGGCACATAGAAGAAAAACAAAAAAAAACAAGTGTTCAAGTTGATGATGTTGATTCCACAATTGAGAACTTAGTTTTCATCTTTAATTACCTTAAAAAATCTCACTAAAAATTATATCGTGATAACTTAGTTGAATATATGTTTTGTATTGTAGTTTGAAATGTTTTTTCACTTAATTATGTTGTAGAAGTTGTTTAATATCATTGATAACTTGGTCAAAATTATGATGAGTTTAAAATAACTTAACTGTTGTAACTAGATTGCAAGAATGTAATGCATTATAGAGAACTGAATATATGTATTAAAATAATTTGAATTTGTACTAATTGTGAACAAAATTGCATTGCTGAGCTTTCATGTGGTGTTAGCGTGTGAACCTCAAGCTGGTAGTGTTGTTTGTTGTTTTGCATGTCTTCTTTGTTTTAAGCAGTGGATGAGAGATGTATAAGTTGAGTGAATAGGGAGGAATATAGTTTTGTATATTAAATTTTGGTGAAGTTTTGGGAATTTCCTTCTTTTGCAAATTGTTGAACTGGAGGAAGACTTTGTGTCTATTTCATAATGGTGAAGAAAAACAAAGATATTTCTGTTTCCAGTATCTTCATTCACAATTTTTTTAGAAACTAGAAAAAGAAATGATGATTTCACAGGTTTTTTTTGGAAAAAGAAAGGAAAAAAACGATGAAAGTTTTATCTTCCTAAACTTGATTATATAACATACATTCCTTGAGGAGGACGCAAATCAAGGTTTCATTGCTCACATAAACTGATTTATTATATAACTTTTCCAGGTTACAGCATCAGAATAGTCTCACATTTGGTTTCAAGGAAACAAAGATTTCATTTTTTGAAATCCTGCCCTGTTTTTGGGAGACCGTGGTGGAGGTGGTGGAGGGCTGAAATAGCCAACCACATACATTAACACAACCGCCATAAGAAACCCACAGGGACAACCTATGACTGCAGCTTTCCATGAAAACAATGATTCATCTTCCTCTTCTTCCTCTGGTGTGTCTGTCTGTCTTTTAGAACACGGTACTTGGATTTGCATTCCACATAGTTTGCTGTTGTTCGCGTAAATGTTTGGATCGTTTAATCTGTCTAGCTGAGGACTCGCAGGGATTTCACCAGTAAGCTTGTTGTTGCTCAAACCCAAAGTATTCAGCTCGCTAAGGTTGGATAACGTTTTCGGGATTTCCCCAGAGAGGTTGTTGTGTGAAAGGTCTAGGATCTCTATCTTCTCGAGACCTCCAAGGCTTTGTGGGATCAATCCAGAGATGCCGTTGTAAGAGATGTTTAGAAGCTTCAAGTTCTTGAGGTTTCCTAGAGAAGTGGGGATTTCTCCGAGTAGCTTATTCTTGGAGAGGTCTAAGAGGGTGTAGAGGTAGAGGTTTCTGCTGGCAAGACCTTGCTTTGAATTCTTCCAGTTCACTGTTAAGTCTTGTATCTCGACCGTGAAGCTGAATGCGAAAGAAAAAGTCGAATAGGAGCTCCCTGGAGGTACTATCATGCTTGTGAGATTCCCAAGAGATGAAGGGACAGATCCATCAAGATTGTTATCAGAGAGATCCAAGACCTTGAGGCTTTTGAGATTTGATATGCCTTCTGGGATTGAACCTTCGAGGGAATTGTTTCTCAGGCTAAGAACCTCTAGAGATGGAGATAACCGTGAGATGAAACTCGGGAATTTACCAGAGATTCTGTTGTCATGAAGGTCAAGATGCGTCAGAGATGGGAGATTTGTCAAGTCCTGAGGGAATTCGCCGCTGAAATTGTTCTGACTCATGGAGAGCATTATGGTGTTAAACCCGAAGGAAGCTGGAACGACCCCAGAGAACGCGTTTCCAGATATATCGAGAAGCGCAAGCAATGACATGGAGTCAAATCTCGGGAATTCACCTGATAATCTGTTCTTTGACAAGTCCAGCAACAGCAGCCTGTAGACCTTTGCGATGGACTTTGGTACTGATCCTGAGAAGTTGTTATCAGACAGCATCAGTATCATGACCCATGCTTCGCCTATCGTGTCAGGGATCTGACCAGAGAAGTTGTTTCTTGAAAGCGCAAGAACCGATAAGCTGGGAAACTGAAACAAACTAGGAGGCAGTGAACCTGAGAGTCTGTTGTCTGACAAAATTATGGTCCCGATTTTCAGATCAGCCAACCATTTGGGGAAACTTCCTTCGAGTCTGTTCATGCTCAAATCCAGGTAAAGAAGAGCTGTCTGGTTCTTGAGCCAATCCGGAATACTCCCTTCTAAGCCACAAGATCTAAGTGACAGATGCGTCAACTTAGACTGTGCAACGACAGAGCCATTCTTGTTCCACTGGAGTTTGTTTCCTCCCAGCCGCAGTATCTTCAGCTTCTCAAGACTAAACAGCCATGTGGGAATCTCACCTGACAAGCCGTCGTTGTTGTCAAGCTCAAGGGTTTCAAGATTTGCCAGCTTCTGAACCGACGATGGAATTCCACCAGACAAATTGTTCCTGCTCAGGGACAGAGTTGAGAGATTGACCAAGCTCCCAATACCGTCAGGAATCTCAAAGGAGATGGAGTTGTTTTGAAGATCAAACGTTTCGAGCTTCTTTAATTGTGATACGGACAATGGTATAGAACCAGAGAACTTGTTATGCTTCAGTGAAAGTTTCCGCAGTTCAGTAAGACTACCTTTCAACACAAACACACAAAAACAGTATAAAGTTAGTAACACTACAACCCTTATCTATGATCTTCATACATGAATATAAAGTTTAAACTTTGTGATTTATTTCTACTGTGCCTATCTCTGGAGGAATCTCTCCTTCAATGAGATTCTCATATAGGATCAGTTCCTGCAGATTCTTGAGCTCTTTGATTTCACCACTCAACGTACCACCAATAGCATTCATGCTCAAGTCAAGGCGCTCAAGAGTCTTCAAGGAGAACAGTTGTGGAGGGATAGTGCCGTTGAAGCGGTTACGACTCATGTCAAGAGAGATAAACCTGGTCAAGTTGACAAACCCATCTCCAGGAATCTCTCCTTGTATAAAGTTAGAGGAGACATCGAGCGCTACAAGAGAGCTTATACGCAGAACCGGTCTCAGAAGGCTTGAACTCACTGAGCCAGAAAGGATAAGAGAGTTCAGATTCAGCTCTGTCACTTCTCTGGAAGGTGAACGAGCGTCGCATGTCACGAGTTGCCATTTGCAGCAATCTGAGTTTGGCCTCCATGTCTCTAAACCTCCCAAGGTGCTTTCTGCTCTGGATTGGTTGTTGATGTTCTGAGTAAGCAAGTTCTTGAACTCGAGAAGTGACTGTCGTTGGTCTGGTGGGCAAGAGAAAGATAGCTGTGGAATAGAGAAGAGGAAGAAGAAGAAGAAGAGGAAGCAGGAAAGAAGACATGGCTTCTGCATTTTTCTCAGAGCTTATTGTCTTTTGTTCACTAGCTCTTCTTCTTCATGTCTTGTTTTATAGTTACAAGGCCAAGAATAGAGAGATCGCTAAAAGACTAAAATCTGGACAGTGTTTCTCGTGTTTCTGTTCCTTTTCCAGTGATTGTGATCTGGAATCTTTTTGAACGCACTAAATACAAAATAAGGTTGACTCTCAAGGTCTTCCACTCTGTCTGTTATCTTCAAAATGAAGTGTTGAAATTTCAGCATGTCGACTTCAAATAGTTGACTCCACTTAGATTTTTTTCTTCCTTTTTTTTGTCTTTTTTTTGGTTTTCAACAAATATAAAAACCGAATGTCTTTTTTTTTGTTTTCAACAAATATAAAAACCGACCAAAAAGACTCCGCTTAAGGTTAGTTCTCTCTCTATATAAAGTTTTCGGTAGCGAGTGTACTTTTAAATTGATTTAAATATTTAACTAAATCCTGTAGGACCTGTACTATGGAAATTGATTATGAATAAATCACTAAATACAAAAGCACAAATGTGAATAGTTTATAAATCCGAACGTTTGAATTAGATTTTTTTCTTTTTAACTCTAAACTATGAATTATAATTGAGGGAGCAATAACTTGAGACCAAAAGATGAAAGCCTTCTCAGATTTATATGTTCGTTATAACAAACATGTTGCTGCATCCTGATTCTGTACACAAATCAGGTATTAAGCAATAAGCCAGAAACTGCATAATTTCTTCCAGCTCTCCAATTCTATTAATAATGATGCATCTCTTCTACTCTTTTTTTTTTTTTTCATGTTACTTTTATCTTGTACTTACTACATACATACGAGCGACAAACTTCATTTCAGTACACAGTCACATCGGTTGGCTCTTGGTTAAGGTTTACCTATGAATTGTACTGAAACCGAAGCTTCAAGTTGGGAGGCTTCTAGAGAAAATCATCCCTGAAACCTATAGCGAGAGTGAGAGAGGTTGAAACAGTATACTCGGCGTTTATTCAGCAAACGGTCCGACCATAGCATACTGATGCGATGTACAGATTTTTCGCCCATTTGTCCTGAAACCAGAAGTGAAAAGATCCAAGTCAGTACATCTCGGACAAACCAATGGAGAAATATCCAGCGTGAGTTTTTATGTGTAGTTGTTTCCTGAAACAGTTATATGGCTAAGAACAAACCTTGACATGGGTGCTTGGGAAAGCAGAAGTGCGAAGAGTCTCTTGGGTCTCGTCAGTTATTTTTCGTTTAGGTATACTCAATATGAGAGCTGCTTGATCTGCTGTTGCAGCCATTGATGTTATCCTAAATCCACTCTCCCACCTTCGATGGATTCCTTCACTTGGGTACAAAAAGTCGAGCTCCACCACCTTAATATATACACCACAAAGACATCATTAATACATTTGTGCCCTGAAAAATAAAAAATAAAAAGAAAGGTTGAGGTGCCTCAGGAGTTAAGAGACTGGAACCTGTTCAGAATAGCCTGAGTTCCTGGACATTACTACACCCCAACGACTCCCAGCAGTGGTCATAGATGTTACATGAAATCCTTCTTTCCACTTTTTATTTATCCATTTGAATGGGAATGAGTCGCTGACTTTGTAAGATTGCTGGGTATAAGGAGTTCCTATCACATTACATGGAGTAGATTAAGTAAAACGACTTCATGCCCCCCTCAAGAATCAGTAAGCAAGACATCAGGGAAGTTATCGTCAGGCATGGATGCTAACCTTTCGCCATAACGACCAACGAGTTCCCGTTATTAGCACCAGCTATGGAGCTTATATAGTAGTTCTTTTCCCATTGCTCCATGATCCAGTCCTGCAAAGAATCAAGAAACTAATAGTGAGCTACTGGAGTCGAGCATGGGTGTGACAGAGTGAATGCTTCAGTTGAATTTACCTTGTGCAAGAAGACTGTGGACAATTCATAAACTTGAGAGCTGAACCCAGTCCCAGCATCCATGATGATGGCCCAGAGATTAGCTGCTGATGCTACACAGCTTATGAAAAGGCCATCCTCGTTACCTTTCTCTACATGCTGGGCAAGCCTTGTGTCTGCAACATTGTAATGATATCTACAAGAGCAACAAAGATTGACCGGTTACGCAAAGGAAAACCATGCAATGTACCGCCAAAAAAAATATTTCTAGTTCTAGGATTTAAAGTTGCACCCTGTAACCAAACTAAATCTTTAATCTCAAACGAGGGGATTACTTTTTGCCCTCTCAAAAAGGTAACTCTACGCTGAAGGGTGAAAGAACAACTTTCCATATTACCCAACAATTCTTTCATATAGACAGACTCCACCTACCATGTACAACCACCATGATAGTGTTCTATCTTTGTCTCCTATCCTTGAACGCAATGTGATATACATCTTAATGATAGTGTTCGCTTTGTAAAAGCAAGTATCAAAATATCATCTCTTTTCTTTTTTGTCAACCAAAAGGCTTAAAGTTCTGATCCAGTAGTAAGAATTCTTCGTCACCCCGCCTTATTTATCTTCCCAAATAGGTAATAAACTAAAACCACAAAATGCAAAGCCAAAAACAATATGTTTTGCTACCGACGGCAAAGCAGACTCGTCCATCAGAAAAAGAAATTCGGTGAATGAAGGTTTTCAAACCTTTATACTCCAGAAATGAGTGATGAGCAAACATTAAAAATGTGTAGTAATTACCTCTGTTTCATAGGACGACGTGCATTATAGACTGAAATCCACTGGGTAGCAGGACTGCCGATTCTGATTTTCTTCCTCGGCTGCTCATCCTCTTCCAAATTGATAAGCAATCTTCCTCGCTTTTGGCCAACCTATTTATGCAAAAGCAAAATATCAGCACTTGATAAACTATTTATAACTCGTGAATAATAAGCACAGGAACCAAAGACAACCCACCTTAAGGGCCCCATCAATTCTAATTGGTCTAGATATAGCGCATGGCTCGATAAGAGTATCAAAAATCGAGATAAGCTTGGCATAGTTGGGCTCCTCGTCAAACTTCATATTAGTAACTGCCTCAAGGAACAGCTTAAATGGGGGAGGACAGAAGCAGCACATCAACTCAGGAGAGGTGGACATCTTTTTCTTGCAAACAAGAAAGCTCTTGTTGTCACCCTGCAAACAAAAACCATATATTATTGACTATAACTGAAACTTGAAATGTTTTAGGTTCTGGATAAAGTAATAGAAAAAACTCACCTGGAACCCTTGCCATGGCAACCTTCCCCGCATCAGAAATATCAATGTATACGCCAATGACTCCAGATCATCCCTCCGACTTCCAGTACGACCAAGATGTGCATGACAACTTGCATACCTTATCGTTCCCCTGCATATAAAGCATAAAAAGATGTAAGCAACATTTATATACACACACACACACACACACATACATACAAAAAAAAAGTAGGAAAGATAGCATGCATACCTGAATACATCTGGTCTTTGATCATACTCAACATGCTGGCCAGAGTGCGAATCTTTCCATCTTGATGCTGTAATAAAAATCATATATGTTAACAACGACTACAAATATTCCACAAAACTTTGCAGAGACAAAAGAGATAAGAGTCGGTTTAAAAACACAACATGTCAGGATGTTTGCAAACATATTACAGAAACTCACCAAGACCAAGATCGATAAGGTATAGTTTCTTCTCGTCTGCTGATCCAGGCTGACCAAGTAAAAAGTTTTCTGGTTTCACATCTCCATGCACAAACCTTGTTTGATGTAGGGAGTGAACATGGCATGACAGTCAGCTCAATAGCGAAATTTGGATGTAAATGTAAATTTTTTGTTCGAAATAAATGGAAGTATTTGCTAAGAAGATGAAAACAACAAAAATCGCACTAACCCCTTCATATGCAGTTTCTCAAGTATAGATATCGCCTCCACCGCAATGCACGCTACCATGTTTGGAGACATCCTACCACATGTGATAATAAATTAAGAATAACTGTATGAGCATGTATGGTATGAGAAATAAATCATGATCAAAGTGCTTACGATTGAGCCAGAGAATTCCAAACATCCCAGAGGCTAGGGCCAAGCATGTCCATAACCTGAAATCATTATAAATGTTTCTTCATAGAAGACACCTCATTAATCTCAACGTGTAACCTCATACTAAAAGCTTACCAGAATGTAGAAATCTCCTTGACGCCCTTTATGATGTACAGCAGGAATTCCATAACAGCTATTGAGCGTACTTTACAGCATGAAATGGAGAAGAACAGATAAGTAGTGACAAATAAAGAGAAGAGAAAGTAGCACAGGATATTTAGAGCATGCAAGTCTTACTTGTACACTTGCCACTCGTAAGGTGGGCCAAAATTACATCCTTTACTATTTCGGTGTTCAAGTTTCAGAGCTACCTGAAAAGTAAAAGAACAAACGTTTTAAAAAATTTACACTTTTGGTCTGATCCCCATGATTTTCACCAGTCTTTCTTCTACTATACCTCAATTGCATCTGCTCCAATCCTATCACTGCCACCACTCACCCTTCTTCCAACATAAACTTGACCAAAGCCACCCTTACCGAGTTTTCTCTCCGTCTTATAAACAGGAGAATTTCCAACTTGTACCTATACAAAAATAAAGTCATAGTAAACCTCTCGAAGAAAAATGAAAGGCTGACACAGTGTCGAAATAATTAGCATGCCTCGCAAACCATATTCGACAAAAGATCTAAAGAGTTCCAAGATGACGAATGATGGTGGAAAAAAAAAAAGATGAACTCCAAAACATATCCTAGAGTTTTGCATTGATGTATTCCGGCAGAAATCCGGGGATTGATGTCATAAGGTTAACAGAAGTTACCCTTTCAGGGACTGGAGCCACGCTGGAATCTTCTTCCATGCCTGCTAATTTCTCTGCGCTAGCGCCTTCAGCAGCAATATCCTTCTCAGCTACCCCTTCAACTCGATTTAAAGCAGGTTCAGTGGCCCCTAAAGCACCTGCAGCTGGACGAACTTCACAAGGTTCTGGCTCTAGGTCAGTCAACCTGATACCCCTCCCCCTACCGGCAGCAGTTGGTCTTGGAGGTGCCGGCCCTTTAGCTAAAGCAGCATTCCCCCTTCCTCTACCACCACCTCTTCTCCTTGTTGCAGTCTGAGGAGGAAGGACGATATTTTCTGCTTGTTCAACTACCTGAGGGTTAGGCTGATCGTCAAGGCGTCTCGATCTTCTAGCTCCACTTCTTAACTCTGGCATTCTTACTCCATGCAAGATGTAAAAAACTTATTTTTCTGGTCACCTCTTTAGATTACCTGTTTGAAAAAAAAAAAAGAGGAGTGTAAGGTTTCGTGTAAATAACAGTTTATTTAATGCTATAATCCGCAAACAAACGGTGAAGGAAAAGAATTTTACGGCCATTCCACAAAACATGAGCTGACACTGATATAAGGAGTATAATGAACTAACTGAACAAAAGAGCAATCATCAGGGTAGAACAGAATCATTTTCAGGAGAGTGCTTAAAACGAATCAAGAGAGATATCAGATACTGGAAATTCTATAGAGGAAACCATGGCTTACATTACAAGCATTCCTTCCCCATGAACAATCAATTCGAAAAGCCATAAGAAGAAAAATGCATTTGTGACCAAATTTAAATATTACAATCAAATTATATGTGGCTCCACGGCACCAAAACTCATCAATTATCGAAGCTTCCTAGTGTGAAACCCATTACAAGGAGCTGATGCTGGAAAACAACAACGCCAATAGAGCCACAAAATTTACTACCCCAGAGATCGACCAACACGAAACTGATTCTCATTCATCCACAGACGCATACAAATCCTAAAGCAAACAAAAAGTAACACAGATTCGAGAAAAAAAGAAAAAGCTAACTGTAACCATTTGTCAGGTAACATAAAAAAAAGTTCCATCAGCTTCCAAAATAACGATCTTTCGCATAGTCATGAAAAATGTACGAAGAAAGTCGCAGCACAACAACCACCACCACAGGAATCGAATCGAACAGGTCGAAAGTCTGTTTACCAGAAGATCGATTGTAAACAATACTGCAATAAGAACGATGATCGGACGATGAAGAGAGTGGGACAGGTTCGATCCAGAACAATAAAGAAAAAAACTTTCAGATCTCCTCGAGCTCCAAAAACAATGAGAAACCGATTGGCTCCTTCTCCTCCTGCTGTGACGATTTTGAATGTGAAAAACTTCTCAGCTGTGAAGTAAGACACGGAGATATAGATACAGGTGTATAGAGAGAGATAGTTGCGGCTAGATTTAGGGTTAATAATGAGGAAGAAGATGAAGATGACGAGATGAAGAAGAGGTGCAAATTTCGGAAAGAGATTTTCGAGTTTAGAAAAAAAAAATTATATATTTTTTCTTGGGAGATGGATTTGATTCACTTTTCCAATTTTTTTCTGTATGGTTAATACTTAATACTAATTATTTTGTGAATTTGACATATTTTATTTTCTTTTTTTTTAAATATCGTTTTGCAACGTTAACTTTTTTTTTTTAATGTTCGCGAGTGTCCCCCCAATGGCCGATGCCGAATGACTTTTGATTGGCTATCGCTGTGCCGCTTTGGGTCCTCGCGTGCATTTTGTTTCTGTGGCTGATATTTATTAATTATGTAGTATATTTATATCGAGTTTTTCTTTTTAACGTCTAAAATATTCTTATACAATAAAGTAAAATTTTTAAGAGGAAACAACTTAATAATTAAAAGAAACCGGACGTAAATGCGTTGTTTAGATGATAATTATAGACACGAACAGCACGTGTATGCCTTTATTTTGTTCATAACACGTCTTTTGTAACAAGTATTGTTTCAAAATACGGTATCTACAACTGTATATGTAACGTATATCACTCGTATGGTGAGAAGTTGTATCGTTTTTATGTCATACGGAATGCAGTGTAATGATATGTATTAACTAAAATAGAAGTATATATGACCAAAAAATAATAATTGAAGCATATACGGAGTTAGGTGCACATAATATCATTGAGTTTTTTTTTTAAATACCCGAAATAACACAGCATCATTTGCATTTAAATATTATATAACTGTTATTTCGATATCATAACTTGTTTATCTTTAAGAATTTAAATATTCATGTAACTTTTCTAGTATGCATAATTAATGCTGTTCCATGTACCTTTTTGTTATAAAATTTGTAATTATAGAGCTGAAACGTTCGATTATACGTTTAAACGTTATTTGGTGTTCCACGCTCCGTCGCTCCGGCTTGCTTATAACGTATTTAAAAACATTGGTTACAAAATAACAAACTCACTCAAGAGTACAATAAAAACACTAAGAAACTTAACATGTCAAAAAACTCATGTCACATGGTCATTTAATTCATGGAGAGCGGTGAAACAGATGACAACAGATTATGCATATTAATGCATTGTATTGTAAGTCAATGATTTGGTATTTTAGATTGGTTAGTATATTTAGACGAGGAATTATGAGATGTGGATTAAAACGGCATAATTCGTTATATTCTCGTGAAGTTGTATGCAAGCACTTAGTATTGGATTATTTGGCAAAAAAACATAGTGCAATAAATTATTTAAAATCGAGTCAAAATGGTTAAGGAAGATGACTGAAAGTATGTAAGTCCTCCTAAAAGCCTTTCCAAGCACAAGTAGACTAAAGAATCACTCAATGGTGGAAGTGTCGTAAACGGGGCAACCAAAAGAAGTGTGTTGTATTATTGCATATAAGCTATGATGAGAAGTGAATCCATGATTTATTGCAATGCTTAAAAAGAAAATGAGAAATAAAAGATGATGAAGTTTAGAACTTGAAGAAAACGCAGGTTAAATGAATGGAAGTTGGGTCTAGTTACAAAGCGAAAAGTATAATTATGGTCGATGTCGAGACAAGATTTATAAACAGCATTTCGTGCTTATTGGTGCTCGGTTGGTCACATTGCCGAGTTGATTAAATTCAAATCGAGTGAGCAAGAGTTTAGGAGACAAGCTTCTCGTGTCAAGTTTGGTGTTGGTTGTTTGGTTGGCTAAATCCTCGCATCATCAAAAATATCGATGATACTCATTCATAAGTTTGTGTGTTTTGTTTGATGGAAGTTAAAATCATAATTCATGTAAATAAGTTAGTAGCAATCGTTTTTTACTGCTTTGCTCTTTTGTTTTTAGTTATGATAAAAAAAAGGACTCTCTAATAAAAGCAATCAACGTCAATTTTCAGAATCTTCTCGTGTGACGAAAATTTGTCATTAAGAAGAAGAGCCTTATCTTTTTGGTTTGATTTGTTTTTTTTTTGTTGTCGCTTTGAATTCCTCGTTAATTTTACCCATTCGGGCAATTGTTCTTTGTTAAAGATCAACCGCCTTACGTTAAAGAAGAAGACGAAGAAACAAAAAAGAAGCGAACTTTCTACTATAAACCCCGAAGGCTCTGGGTTTTTCGAGGTTGCGTTTGCTTCATTTGCCGATAGCTCACAGACGTTTTCTAGGGTTTTCCTCCTTTAAAGCTTTTGCCTTTTTTCGATACTCTCGACATGGCTGGAGCCGCTTCTTCTGATCGTCTCGTCACTAGCTTCCCTCTCATGGGTATGTTCATTTTGGCTCAAAGATAACTTTTTTTGGTCTCGGAACTTACATTTCTGCTCATCCTAGAACTTGTCTTAGCTATTGATTTGTATCCTTGTGCTGTTTCTTTCGAACTAATGATTTGAACAATCGAGGGGATTGTGTTGTCCGTAGGTTGTCTGTTTTGGATTGATTGGTGTCCACAGATGATAAAGAAATCATTTGTTTTTTTCCTCCTTATGGGTTGAACGTCACTAGTCTTTTTCTCGTTCGGAATTCGATTTTGAGGTTTTGTTGTTATTGGAAATACTGACTTGGCTCTTGTATATAATCGGTGCAGATACAGCTGATTTGTTCCAGGAGTTGTCTTTAGGTTCAGATGCAAGTGAAGTCCCTAGCAACCGTAATAAGGTACTTGCTTGCTGCTGTTTTGAAACTTAAAGTCTTAGAACTTACAATTGTGTGTTGTGGGTAAGGATCTTAAACAGTAAACTGTTCCGTAAAAATCTTGATGCTGATTTAAAGCAATATTGGATATACCGGTGAGCGTCTTTTGTTAACTGACTGACTGCGTTCTGTGAGCAGGGTTCTCTTCAACACCAGTATGGACATGTGCCTCATGGTGCATTTACTGCTCCATCTTCGCATGGAAGCGAAAGAAGGCCTGATATGAATGTTGGAAACACGCCAAATGGTGGAGACCCGGTTGGTTCATACCCGTGGGGTTACTTCCCACCAAACTATCCTTCTAGTGGCTACCAGGATCAGAGGTTTGGTTATGGTCACAGCAGCAATTCGAGTACCTTCTCGCATCTCATGGTATGTTGGTTCTGTTTCATCAACACCTTGCACCCTCTCATCTATCTTTCTATGGCTGTAGGATGTATGTTTTGTTCATTCTTCCTTTTGGCTGGGACTCGAGAATTTTTCTTCTAAGAAATGGGTCGAAATCCAATGTTCTTCTTTTTTTCTTTGGACAGAATCCACACAGTTCACAAGATGCTCCGAGTTTTGACCAATTTGGATATAATGATCATATGTACTCGAACCATGGATTGTATGGACTTTACGGGAATGTAATCGACTCTGGTCACGCTTATGGAACTTTTGGTTATGATTCCTGGAAACTTGGGAGAGGATGGTATCCTGTTGATGGTTATAGAAAGACCAGAAGCTTCAATTATGGGCGTGGTTACAGTGAAGAGAAAGCAGATAGGCTTAATGAGCTTTGTCGAGGACCAAGGAGCGGTGATTTAAAAAATCCACAAGGTCTTAACTCTACAATGCTAGAGACAATGAAGCAGGACGTTCCAGTGGTAGATCTCCAGCGCTACAACGGGGACAATTTCCCTGAAACATTCGCGAAAGCGAAATTCTTTGTGATTAAGTCATACAGCGAAGATGATGTTCACAACAGTATAAAGTATGGCATGTGGTCGAGCACACCAACTGGCAACAAGAAGCTGAATGCTGCATATTATGAAGCCCAAGAGTGTCCTGTGTATCTTCTGTTCTCGGTCAGTATGAGGAGACTTTATGCAATTGTTCACGTAGACTTGCATTAGGTAATACGCTGTTGATGAGTTTTATCTTGCAGGTGAATGCAAGTGGGCAATTTGTTGGTCTTGCGGAGATGATAGGTCCTGTTGATTTCAACAAGACAATGGAGTATTGGCAACAAGATAAATGGATTGGTTGCTTCCCTGTGAAGTGGCATATCATCAAAGACGTACCAAACAGTCTCCTGAGACACATAACGCTTGCAAATAACGAGAACAAGCCCGTCACTAATAGCAGAGACACTCAAGAGGTTCGTTAAACTTCCCTTTTGTTGGACCATGTTTGAAGTGAAAGCTTAAAGCTTTTTGAATTGTTATCAAACATAATGGCTTTGAGTCAGGCTTTTCAACTCTAACGGTCGTCATGGTTTTGTGGCAGGTGAATCTGGAACATGGAACCAAAATCATAAAGATCTTCAAGGAGTATATGAGCAAGACATGTATACTTGATGATTTCAAGTTTTATGAGACGAGACAAAAGATGATCAGAGATAAGAAGATCAAGCAAAAGAAACAGGCACACTTCTATAAACCCTGCTTCATCTAAAATCCTCCCAACATCTACCTGTGTTTGTCGATTCTGATTTGTTTTTTATACAGGTCCTTGATGTAGCTTCTGTGGAAACGACTCACTGAAATGGATGGGAGGAAAGATGGATGATGACTTTAATTAAAGAACTTAGTTTGGATTGTCTTTTTTCCTTCAGACTCATGAACCTAAATGCATCTGTTTAAATCTTTGGTTTCTATGCTTTTCTAAACAGATTACATCGTGTGTTGTTCCTTATATAAGGAAGCACATCTGATAAAACAAAACTAATGATTTGGTCTTCTTTCCTTCAGAGTTCATATCGGAGCACTGATAAAAGATTCTTGGTTTTATTTATCTGTTTTTTTTCCGATTAGAGAAACTAAAATTCTAACAACTAATAAATTACCCATGTTTTTAATAATCTTCAATTCAGTGTTAAAATAATGTACGTACATTTCGATTTCTCTGAAATGTATACGAATTCCACCAAAGAGAAAACGAATGTGTTTTTGTAGTCGCAAACATAATTCTCCCTCATGGTCCCTAAACTTTCGTATAATCTTAATTTCATCCCTCGAGATTAAAGATTGTCATATTGACCCAGAGGTTAAAATGTGCAGTAAAAGCTGTTAAACGACGACGTTAAAGAGACCAAACGATACGAAGAAAATAAAAGTATTTGAAAACCTGGAAAAGGTTTCTAGGGCAATCCAGCCACTTTAACTCTCTCACACAAGCGCAAAGCCTTCTCCCCTAAAACAGCAGCAAACTATAACAGAGAGAGCTCCGTCGCTTCAGACTTTTAGGGTTTTTGTTCTTCTTTGTTCCAGTGACGCAAGAGCAAGTCGTATAGATCGTTAATCGGAGAAGATGAGTATGTCGATGCAGCCTTATGGTATCCAATCGATGCTTAAGGAAGGTTACAGACATCTCTCGGGTCTAGACGAGGCGGTCATTAAGAACATCGAAGCTTGCAAGGAGCTCTCCACCATTACCCGCACATCTCTCGGCCCCAATGGTTCGTAGTGATTCAAGTCTCATTTTTCTGGGATCTAATCCCTTCACCATTTCCTGGATCCGTTAGTGTTTTCCTTTGATCTCATACTCTCGACTGAACTGACGAATCCCATTCTCACTGTTCGAAGTAGGATCTCTAGTGATTGATCATCTGTTTACTATTTGAGCGACAGAGAAGTGTAAAACAACACTTGCGTTGTCATTTCTGGTTGAATCTGACACTTCTCTTTGTTTGTTCAGGAATGAACAAAATGGTTATTAACCATTTAGACAAACTCTTTGTCACGAACGACGCTGCAACCATTGTGAACGAGCTGGAGATTCAGCACCCGGCTGCGAAAATCCTCGTTTTAGCTGCCAAGGCTCAGCAAGAAGAAATCGGAGATGGAGCTAATCTCACCATCTCCTTTGCTGGTGAGCTCCTTCAGAACGCCGAAGAGCTTATCAGGATGGGGCTGCATCCGAGTGAGATTATCAGTGGATATAACAAAGCAGTCAATAAGGTTGGTTGCTGACTTACCCGAATTACTGTTGGTGCTACTTTTGTTTCTCTAAGCAATGGACGAATGCTTGCAGGTTGTTGAGATTCTTGAGCAACTGGTTGAGGGTGGTTCGGAGACAATGGATGTGCGTAACAAAGATGAAGTCATTTCTAGGATGAGAGCTGCTGTTGCAAGCAAGCAGTTTGGACAAGAAGAAATCATATGCTCTCTAGTTGCTGATGTGAGTATTTCTGTTTTGTTGTCCTTTTTGTTTCCTCATTTCATGGAAGATTTAGTTTTTAGATTGTTATTTCATCACCTTTGTGGAAGATTTCGCTTTTTTAGCTGATGGGTTTGCTTGTTTTCACAGGCTTGCATTCAAGTCTGCCCAAAAAATCCTACAAACTTCAATGTAGATAACGTCCGTGTTGCGAAGCTGTTGGGAGGAGGATTGCACAACTCTTGCATAGTCCGCGGAATGGTCTTGAAAAGCGATGCTGTCGGGAGCATTAAACGAATGGAGAAGGCAAAGGTGAGATCGCTTTCTATTGTTTATTTGCTTTTTGTCCAATTTTTTTGGCTGATTTGATCGTTTATATGCCCTTGAGAATTATTGCTTTGTGCTTATGTCTTTCTTATTCCGGTAGCTGAATGTCCCTGAACCCTTTTTCGTATACTTTTTTTAGGTTGCTGTGTTTGCTGGGGGCGTCGATACCAATGCAACAGAGACAAAAGGAACTGTCTTGATCCATAGTGCCGAGCAGGTTAGTTTTTTCACCCTGCGCTTTCAATGTGCTAGGGAAGAAAAAGTTGAGGATTACTTATCTGTCTTTATGGTTGTGGGTTGCTGTTCATATTATTACTTTTGTTTTTTTTCTTGGTTTTCTAGCTAGAAAACTATGCCAAAACAGAGGAAGCTAAAGTTGAGGAGCTGATTAAAGCTGTTGCTGAATCAGGAGCCAAAGTTATTGTCAGTGGGGGATCAGTTGGAGAAATGGCATTGCATTTCTGTGAGCGCTACAAGTATGTGTAGACACTAATATCTTCCTAATCCTTTTTAGCTGTTTTCATCGCTTTCACTTTTGGTATCCCGTGGACATTATTTCCCCTTTGCCTATTATATGCTAATATGAACTTTTTATCCTTGGCAGGATAATGGTCTTGAAAATCAGCTCAAAGTTTGAATTAAGGCGTTTCTGCCGGACAGCTGGGGCTGTTGCTCATGTAAGTGTTTCTCATTTGCATTCTTTACGATTATCTAAGGGTGTTTTTAATACTTTATGGTTATCGAACAGTTAAAACTAAGCCGGCCAAGCCCTGATGATCTGGGATACGTTGATTCCATATCAGTTGAGGAAATTGGTGGTGTAACAGTAAGTACTCCTTTTAAATCAGTTTCTTTCTTTTTGGTTAATTATATTTTGCCTTTCATTGATCAACAATTAATTCTCGGTCTTCTCGTGATGTCTTTAGGTCACTATTGCAAGAAACGAGGAAGGTGGTAACTCAATCTCTACAGTGGTTTTGCGTGGAAGCACAGATAGCATTTTGGACGACCTTGAAAGAGCCGTTGACGATGGAGTTAATACATACAAGGTAATATTTGCTGAACTACATATCTATTTTCCATGTCTATTTTCCTTTGGAAATATTTTGTATTCGTCTGACTTTTGCAATTACGCGATCTTCTCAGGCCATGTGCAGAGACAGCCGTATCGTTCCTGGGGCTGCAGCTACTGAAATTGAACTGGCTCAGAGATTAAAGGAATATGCCAATGCAGAAACAGGGTACTTTCTTTAACTCAGTTTTTCTGGTTGTATCGTTTCGAGTCGTATGTGAAACATCATCATTGTAAAGATAGCTTTTTATAAACTCCTTATAGTTTGGTACTAAAACTTGGGGTTTACTTTGATTTTTCAGGTTGGACAAATATGCCATCTCTAAATACGCAGAGAGCTTCGAGTTTGTACCCAAAACCCTTGCCGACAACGCTGGCCTGAATGCGATGGAAATCATAGCCTCTCTGTACACTGGACACGGATCTGGAAACACAAAGTTAGGCATTGACTTGGAGGAAGGTGCTTGTAAAGATGTCTCAGAGACAAAAGTGTGGGATCTTTTTGCAACCAAGTAAGTTTCATCCATTGGATCTTTCTATCATACATCTCTGCATTTGCGTAGCACTCGTTCAACTCATCAAAAAGCTGAAGTATATTTTTCTGTACTGTTTCAATATCTTTGTAACTAAGGCAATAAGTCCCTGTGCAGGTTATTTGCTCTCAAGTACGCTTCTGATGCTGCATGCACGGTGCTTCGCGTAGACCAGGTATGACTTTAGATTCAGCTTTCGTTTTCCACTGCATCGATCTCAGTGAGTACAGTAAAAGCCTAAATATTTGTACTCTGGTCTGTGTATGTAAAATGTGCAGATTATAATGGCGAAACAAGCAGGTGGACCAAGGAGAGACGCTGCAGCCGCCGCAGGTGCAGGCGCAGAGGAAGACTAAGCTGTAGAACAGAACAGATACCTCGTAGTGAAACTGTTTTTTCTGTAACCTTTCTTTTTA
Source organism: Isatis lusitanica (assembly GCA_900406415.1). Lineage (NCBI taxonomy): Eukaryota > Viridiplantae > Streptophyta > Magnoliopsida > Brassicales > Brassicaceae > Isatis > Isatis lusitanica. Next base: position 23,615 of record OVBB01000011.1, read on the forward strand.
ATTCTGGGAATTTTTTGGTATGTCTCAGTTTGAGATTTGTCATCTTGTGTACACACCACCAACTTAAGGTTTTGTCTTTTGGTTTGCGATGTTCGATTTGTCCCAACTTGATATTTCCCGGTTTAGTTAAATGAAATTTTTGCGACGGTATTTGATTCTTTTATACTCGTCATTCGTCAATGTTAAGGCTTTTATCCGTTTGTTTGCTTCCCCAGTTGCGTCCCGGAACAGAATTGAAATCAAGTCTTAGACTGTTTTGATACGTATTTAGTTTAAACTTGCATCGATTTTTGAAGAAAAGTGACAATTTCTTTGAGGGAATGAAACAAAATATTTAAACAAGATCCACCACGCGTTTGACAAAATAACAAGAGAACGTACAATTTGAACCTAAGTAAGTTCTAAGCTTTCTATGTTCATCTACTAGGCTTCAAGTAGGAACAAGGTGAGGAGGCATCATATCATCTTTCAGATGCACCCACATGATCGAAGCGAACCCTGCAACTGCAATAGAGAAGAAACTCAATCCCCATCTTAACACACGCTTGCTCCGGTCCCGTCTTATGTCAGTTCCAGTCTCTTCTGTCATAACTTTGGCCTCAGAATCCAAATCTGACTTCGGTTTCACACAGATATCTTCGGTTGGAGTAGTAGTACCAGATGTATCATATATTGATGATGATGATGAGCTTTCACTGTACTGTTGCCGCTGCTGTCTGTTCTCCAGTAGCTCAGTGAATGGGTCTTGTGCGAAACCGTGCCTGTGATGTTTTGAACAGATGTCTCCTGATTGTCTCTTCTTCGTGTTTCTTCTTGAACTTCTTGAGCGATTGGTCCTAGAGCACACGGATTCGTTGAACTCAGAGCTTCTGTTCCTCTTAGGGAACCAAACTGGCTCATCTTCAACACCAGACCATTGAATCTGAAACCAAAGTAGCAAGTTATTGAAACTTCACTAAAAACGAGCACACAAAAGAGAGAGGATTTTAACGTTTATAGTATTTCTAACCTGATTTCCATTTCTTGGACTCTCGAGCACGGAACCGGTCTCTTGGTTATAGTCAGCATAATTCACCAAAGGAGAGCCTGAGACAACAGTTCTTCCGCTGGCTACACCAGAAAACAAAACGTCATCATCTTCTTGATCATTTACGTAACTCCCGTTATGTGCTCTCAGACTTGGTGTAGACTTGATTGATCCGCTGAGCGAGATTCGGGTCTTGCAGTTCTCTGCACCGAACACTGGATCCGCCTCTCGTATTAATCTCTCTGCTGTACTCATGGTTTCATAAGCTGCCACTCTGACAAAATACATCTCATCTTTCAGGTGTTTCTCCATCTCTTGGAATATAAGCTCTAGCTCAGAGCAAATACTCTTGGGATCCAAATACTTCATCAGAAAGTTGAGCATCTGAACAGCTAAAAGCCGTTTCTGAGAATCTCCCTCAACAACACCTAAATCCAGAATCCTCAGACCCGACTTCACCAAAAGCCTTGCATATGCCTCAACAATAAAAGGATTGTGCTTAGCAAGAGCTATGACAAGTGCCATATGAGACTTAGCTTCACTTGAAGTGGCTTCAAGAGCAACAGCTAAGCTTTGACAAACCTTATTAACCATTTCATCGGAAGCAAAACGCCAGTTATCGCAGTCCACAAGTGACTTCAAGCAAAGAGCAGATCCCAGAGCAAGATGCTGTTCATGCTGTGGATCTAGAAGAGAGTCAGAGAGTGGCTTACAAAGCGAATGAATCACATTCCTTTTCTTGTCTTCCGGTGTTGCAGGATCAATACCATATCTAGCCATAGCAGCTACCGCCTTTGAGCAAGCCTGTTGAACACCTAAGGACCCTTCACTAGAGCTCAACGTCCTTATGATAACCGGCATGACCATTTCTACATGGGGAGCAATTTTAACTCCATGGGCACGGGAAAGGTCTTCAAACAGAGAAACCGTGTAGCCACCGGACTCAGAACCAATCTCTTTGGTTTCAGAAACTTGGGCAACAAACACATGTATCACTTTCGCATTCAAATCTTTCACAATAGACCTCAAATTGCTCATTGCACTCTTGTTAGCATCTGGATCTTTGTCAAGATTAGCCAACTCTTGTCTAAACGCGGAACCGAGATTTCTCCCCATTTTTCTCCCCCTGGATCCTCTGAAAACAAAAGCCACGAAGAATTCAATAAAGCCAGATCATAGCCTAAATGATCTTTGTTTGACCTTTTGGTCTTCACTGACAAGAACTGTATACAGCATCGGATAAACACAACTTAAGAGTTAAATACAACCATTTTGAGTATAAGATAGATTCATTTATCCTAACAACTTTACCGAAATGATCATACTAATTGATTATGAATCATATCCTAATCAGGTAAAAAAATCAGTCATGACCCTTTTCCATATGAGGATTATACCAAAACCAATACTCAAATTCAAAAAAAAAAAAAAAAGAACAGAACGGTCTTCATGATGAATTTTGAATTTCCGCAGATAATCGAGCAGATCGATTATTGAAGAATCTTAAAATATTTTTACAAGAATAAACATCTTCATCTGTGAACATAAATATCATCGAAAGAAAAGGATATCGATTCTGTAACAATGAATTAACGAAAAGGGTATTTTGAGTTCGAATCCCAAACGTATATAAATGAACGGAAGTTAGAGAATCAGTAACCCTAATCGAAAAAAGGGTATTTAAAGAGTTTTGAATTCTGCAAAAGTAAAGTTGATGAACAATGAAGAACGAAGCCTACCAGTGTCTGACCGAGCCAAGAAAATGAATCCGAAATTTTCTGTTCCTTTCCCAGTAAAAGCTGAAGACGACCAAAGAATCCGAAAGTCCTCAGATTCCAAGAGAGATGGCTCTTTCTTCTCTTCCTACGATACGACGCGAAGAAAACCAGGAAAGGATTCAACTTTTTTTTGAACGTTGAGAGTTTGGTGAGATGGGCGGGTTTATGGTAAGTCTCCGTAATTTTTGGGTCTTAAGCAAATCTACCCCTTTATTTTGCTGTTTTCACTTAAATCGTACCATTATTTAAGATTGTAACTATATAACCAATGCGATTGGTCTAGTTTGATTGAAATCAGTTACTGCAAAATACTCTTGATTTTATTGAAGTGAAAAAGTGGTTACTAGTAGTTGATTGAATGATGTTAATTAATATCGCAAGTCTATAAGACAGTCGAAACTAATTAATTTGAAAAGTGTGTTACTTGGGAGATTTTAACCCAAATATAAAGATCATGGGAATTGATAAAGTTATGGGTTTATTTTAGGCGATTTTTATATAGTCCTGTAAAGTTGTGGGTTCTTTGAGTTATTTTCAAAAGTATATATTCACAACTGTTTTTTTTTATTTTTGGAAGTTATTATTTTATAAAATCCCGTCTTAATTAGATTTCCTACTTTATGGGGGGTATTGTCCAGATAAAATTTCAACATTTTTATGGAAATTGTTGGTCAATTTGCATTAAGTTCAAAAAGTTCTTACTATCAAATGATTTTTATTTCCCTATTTTCATTCCCTTATTTTGGTCCAAATACGATGTCAGGTTTCAATTAGGCAACACAATTTTGACTATGGTAAATCATTCAAAATGCAATCAATTGGTAAAACATTATAACTTGTTGTCAAAAAACAAAAGAGATTTGTAATTTGTAACTCAAAAACTAAAAAATTTATAAGAAAATCGTACTTTTACTATTCTTGGGGACATATAACATTTTTCTCTCTTAAAATATATATTTTTCAGCTGAAAACGTGATGTCTTAATCTGAAATCAACAATAATATACGGTCACTACATTAACACTCAGCAGGTTAATAACTTAATAATGGTATTGGGGTGGGGAAAAATCTGTTGATACTATAAAAAGGGGCAAACTGTGAAATACTGGAAACAATTATGGGATCAAATTTGTTAAAATATAAAGTTCAAGGCTGACATGAATTTACAAAAAAGGAGGCGAATTAAAGTGTCAGACAACAAACACTTGATGCATCAAACCATAATGGCTGCACAGTCGTCAGTTTCGCAACCTCAGAAAAGCTTTTAACTCATAACAGAGAGCTCATCACAGTTTTGCCTTCCACAGCTTACCAGGGAGCAGATAAAGTTGCTTTCAACTCAGACTCCAGATTGTCAAGCTCAATGCCACGATCTCTTGCACATGACTCCATCTGACATATGTTTTGGTAGGCCGTTTCGGACTGATCTTTCAGAGCCACTTGTTGCCTCTCCAACTCAAGAATCTTGGATTCCAACTCACCAAACTCTTTTTTCAGAGCCATTATCTGTCTGTCGAAACCGTTTTGTTCCTCCATTGTCTTTAGTTGTCTATCTTTGAGAGCCAACAGCTTGTCGATCCGTGCTAAAGGTGCCGAAACATTGAAACCGTGTTTCTCTAGCTTGGCGAAGGAAACTTTGAGGCTATCTAGTTGGCTAATGGAAACGTCGGGTTCCAGTTCTTTAAACTTCTCCAATAGCCTGGAAACAGTCAGCATCATACCAAAGGCAAGCCCTTCACGAAATTCTTCACTTTCCCCAAGCAATGGGCTGAAATGAGGACTTTGTGGTTCTCTCTGGAAGACTTCCATTTTTTCAAGTGTCTTCCAGAATGGTGACTTCTTCGCAAAAGGCAAAACCACCGTTGTGTCCTTTGCTTGAGTTTCCTCAATACCAGCAGTAGAATTGAGGTTATGTTCTCTTTTCCTCTTTCGACTATAATCTTCTTCGCTGCTCTCCTGCATCCCAAAGGAGAACCACCATCTCGAAGATAAATAAATAATAATCAGGAGGATATAAATAATAACAAGCCACCATTAGAACAAACTACTTTGCTGAAGCAAAGACAGATTTAGCTTTACATTCTGTTGTGTCTTTTCTTGAGTTCCAGCCTCTGTTTGTTTCAACGCTGCCGCAGTTCTGGCCGGGGACGGGGTTAGAGGTGAAACCGATTCATCTGCTGGAAAACAGAGGAATCGATTTTAGGATGCAGAAAACTTGAACAAGAATCAACAACATCAATTACATCTGATGGAAAACAATGACACGAGCTTGTGTCATTGATTGATCTCACTCAGTCTTTGAACTACTGCGAGCCTCTTACCCATTTCGTTGATTAAGCTATCTGGCAGAAACAAGTCCATGCCAACTAATGAGAGTTAAGACATACCAGTCTCACTGAGGTCTGGATTGTGCTCTAGTTCTCCTCTTTTCCTCTTACGACTGTCATCTTCGCTGTCGTGCTCCTCAGGCATCTGTGCATACAAGTGTCAAACCCAAAGGAGAGTTATCTAAAAGGTCAAACAACGATCATGAAGATAATGTTAAATAAGAAACCGACTTTACCTCCTTCTCTCTATTTTCCCCTCGAGTGATGGTAGCATTTACTTGAGTAGTGATTCCCTGAAAACGGAAGCAACATAATACTCAATTATCGATTAAAACCAGAATCATACACAACGTTGACCGAAATTAGTGAGACGTATTTGGCTTTTCACTCCCAAAAGCCAAAAACAAAAACCCACAGAAACTAACCGAGGAGCGTTTGGATATTGACTCCTCTGAAGGCCTAAGAGCCAAGTGTTTGAACACCAACGACTCATTTGTTGCCTTTAAACACACAGTGTACCGTTTGTCACAGAGAATAGCCGTCACCGTCCCTGGACGCCATCCCGGATCAAGAAACGCTTCAACAGATTCCAACAATTCATAGCTTTCAACGGACAACCGGGGAGGTGTGAGCCTTATGCAGCGTGAGGTAACGGTTGTGTTTGGTATTGGTGCTTCGCCATCCTTCAAGCTCAGGTTTTTATAAGGCTTGACAATGAATTTCTTCCCATTTTCCACCTCCTTAACGATTACTGATGGTACCCACACAACATGATCCATTCTCTCTTTGAACTTCACTTCCACCATGGTTCCACATCTAAATGTGGAATTCTTACTCATCAGTACCTTCATGTGAACCAAGAACCAGAAAAAATAAAAAGGCAAACAAAATTGAGAAACCACATGTAACTAGTAAGAAAATGGCTGAACTGATCAAAGCTCGTACCTTGTTTGGTGGTCTGACCCATTCATCTTTGGTCCAATCAAAGTGTTGTCTCAGCTGTCCTGCCTTAAACCGGATTAGATCTGGTGGGGAGTGGAAGTAAACCCAAAGATTGTCATGGTTTATCTTCTTGACAACCAGACCAGTCCACCACCCACCTCTCTGAGACGCCTCCACAACGGCCCCTTCCTCAAAATCCACCGCCGAGAAGAGATCTTCCGGCGGGACGGGGCGGATGAATCTCCGGTAAGTGGTTTTCCGAGTGGAACCATCGTCGGCCAGCAAAGACACATTCAGCTTTTTCGTTCCGGATTTAGTCGGAGAATCGACAAGAGTGGCTCGAAACCAAGAGCCTTTAAACCCATCCTCATCAAAGGAGACTTCAACCTCACCACCTCTTCTCATTAGTGGAATAACCAAAAAAAAATCCAAAATTTCACCCTAAAACTGAGATAAACTTGTTCGGAAACCCAAGATGAAGAGAGAAATTAATCTCCAGTCGACAAGAACAGACCTTTTTAAAACCCTAAGACTGAAAGAAACTCCCCATACGATACGACTGGTATGGTCAATTGTAAGAAAACGCTTTGACTCTGCTTTTTTCATTTTTGGCGCGATTTAAGTTTATCATTAAAGAAAAAAAAAATTGGGCCTCTGATTATCGTGCTTGGGCTAACATAGATATGAATAATCTGTGAATTTTTTTTTTTTAAAACAAAAAACAAAAAGAGAGGCGAATTCGTAATTTAGTTTCTTCATCGAATCGTTATGGCTGCAAAGTCGTCTATTTCGCAACCGCCGCTTCCTCTCGCCGGCCGAGTCGCCATAGTCACCGGTTCCTCTCGTGGTATTGGGCGAGCGATAGCGATCCACCTCGCTGAGCTCGGTGCGAGGATCGTTGTCAACTACACCACTAAATCAGCTGACGCCGAGCGTGTGGCGGCGGAGATAAACGATTTTCCAGCCAGGGAAGAAATCACTGGAAAAGGGCCAAGAGCGATTGTGGTTCAGGCCAACGTATCCGAGCCAAGCCAGGTGAAATCGCTGTTCGATGCTGCGGAGAGTGAGTTCGAGTCGCCCGTTCACATTCTGGTCAACTCGGCTGGGATCCTCGATCCCAAATACCCCTCCCTCGCAGAAACTTCAGTCGAAGATTTCGATCGCACTTTCAGGTACGCTCCAGATCATTATGTCTAAGGTGGAATCAAACCCAAAAAAAACTGATTCTTGTAGTGGCATTTCGAGCTTTAGCCGTTGTTACTTGACCACTCTCCATGAATCCTACTTATATCGAATCCCATGTTCTTGAGATATGTTTTGTGTTCTTAATGACACTCTCTGTTTGTTTTGTTTCTTGTGGAGTCTAGTGTCAATACAAGAGGGGCGTTCCTGTGCAGCAAGGAAGCTGCCAATAGGCTCAAACAAGGAGGCGGTGGTCGGATCATACTCCTCACATCTTCCATGACCCGAGGTTTGAAGCCGGGGTTCGGTGCCTATGCTGCATCAAAAGCAGCTGTGGAAACTATGGTCAAGATTCTTGCCAAAGAGCTCAAAGGAACGAGAATCACTGCAAACTGCGTTGCTCCAGGGCCCATCGCCACCGAGATGTTCTTTGAAGGGAAGAGCTCCGAGTTGGTGGAAAAGATAGCCGCAGAGTCTCCTTTTGGGAGGGTCGGCGAAGCCAAAGACGTGGTGCCGCTTGTTGGGTTCTTGGCTAGTGATGGTGGGGAATGGGTCAATGGTCAGATCATTCCTGTTAATGGTGGATATGTGTAAAAGGTTTGGTCTTTCGTGGCCTCTTTGCTCTTCTTTTGAGGCTTATCAATAATATCTGGGTTAGAATTGAAACAGTGAGGCTCAACTAGATTAATAATAAGCAGATAATAATTTTCAGTTCAAATGTTGATGCTCAGTTTGTCTAGTAAACTAAATGAACGAGAAGATTGGTTTCTTTTTCTCGTAGTGGATTCCTTCTTTCTTACTGATGGCACACCTATGGTGAAGGTTTTTGAATCTGTGCTCCTTCGATCTTTTGATGCTTCCAAGTGTTTTTCTTACGGAGATTTTGGACACCTGCGATACCCTACCACTTACATACGTGGAAGGTGAGACTTTACGTCTGATAGTTCCTTACAGAAACATTGCTATTGCTAACGTTTGATAATTTTCTCCATTGATGGAAAATTTGAACATTCTATTCAACCCCAAAAGGCTTTCAAAAGATTTTATTGTCTGAAGGCTTGTGTTGTTGTTAGAAATGTTGATTTGTTTGCAAATGTAGGGATTTAGTTGTTAGAAATGAAACATTGAGGTTCAATTAGAATAATGAGCAATTTTTTTTTATCTAAAGACAATTGTATTTGTGACTTCGAGAAGCTGTGGTTAAGTGGTTTGGTTCAAAAGAAAAAAAGAAGCTGTGGTGTGGTTTGGTGTGAAAAGAAGCTATGATGCGACTGTAGTCCAGTTTAAATTTAAACGTTTAATTCATCCTAAAAAAATAGATGTTACACCCACCAATAGAATATGATATATAAGTCAATACATGTATTCAAGTAACAACAAATTCGTCGACATCCAAATCTTTGCTTTTTTTTCTTTCAAATATCTAATTAAACTTTTGTCGACATCTAATTCGTTTTTTTCCAAAAACCTTAGTATATCCAACTCATTTCGACTGTGACTGGTTTTTTCTATTATAGTCATAATTTAGTTTATATATGAAATTACTTTGATTTCGGGCTAAAAGCTAACAATCACATAAACAAATTCTTTTATATATACGCTAGTTATTATTTAGAAGGAGAAAAACATACACTAAAAATCTGGGATAGAGAAGAAATTAGAAAAGGAGAAAAAATAGAGTAATTTGTATTACTTTTATAAAATCCAAAAGTAAAACTTAGGTTTTGAGCTCTGCTTATCTTTAAAAATTATACTATTTAGGGTTGGCTGCATGAAACCCTCCTTATAGTATAGGTTCCGCATATTTCCCCCCAAACTCGGAAACTCTTGATAAATTCCCCTAAACTTTCTCATTTAACTACAGAAACCCCCATACTTACTTTTATTGTCCGATTCCACCTGTCTAATTAAAAAGTGTAAATTGCGATCAATTTTTTAAAATTGCGTTTGGAGAAACAGCGATTACCCGAATTTTTGGGATCCGAACCCAGAACTCAAACTCATAACCCGCCTCTTCAAATCTACTAAAGGCGCGGAATTAAAAAAAAAATTAGGGCTTTTATTCTGAATCGACAAAAGAGAGAGAGAGGCAGAAACCAAATAGAGACGCAGAAACAAAGACTGGTATCTCGTCGTGAGAGTTTGTAGTCGTTGTTGTTGTGTTACGGTTTGTAGCTATCACGAGTAGAAATCAAGATTGATCAAGTAGCAATTGTCCTCAGGTAAAAAACTTGAACCATGATCTGTGTTTAGAGAATTTTTAATTTTCGTGAGTGATAGAATTAGGTTTTCTTTGAAAAATTGATGTTTGTTTTTTATAGGGAAAACATGGATGATGAGTATAATGAAAATTACATTGATCCTGAGAAAGAAGAGGAGAGACCAGAGAATGGAGATGAAGATAGAGAGTCAGAGAATGGAGATGAAGATAGAGAATCAGAGAATGGAGATGAAGAGGCTTTGGCGGGACGATATGAGTTTGAAATTGAAGAAGATGTTGCTGACTTTGTTGATGAGGAGTATAGGGAGAGGAACACAATTCCAGAGAGTTCGGATGAGAATGAAGAAGATGAAATAGTTGTGAAAAAAAGAAGAATGGGAAAGAGCAAGGATGATAAGTTAGCTTTAGGAACTAAGTTTTATACAGGCTACCAGTTCAAGGAAGCTGTGTTAGAGTATGCGTTGAAGAAAGCAAGAAACATCCAACAAGATAGATGGGATAAGACTAAGCTTTCATACAAATGTGGTATTAAAGGAAAATGCAAATGGAGAGTTTATTGCTCATATGATAATCAGAGTGGGATGTGGGTGGTGAAGACTAGGTATCCGTATCATAGTTGCAGTTCGAATGGGAAATGCAAGCTCTTAAAGGGTCCAGTAATTGCAAGTATTTTCTTGGACAAATTAAGGCAAAAACCAGATTTGATGCCTGAAGAAATTCAGAGTCTTATCAAAGAGAACTGGACAATAGTGAGTACCCGAGATCAGTGCCAGAGAGGTAGGCTTTTAGCACTGAAATGGCTTGAGAAGGAGTATGAAGAACAGTTTGCTCATCTTCGCGGGTATGCGGAAGAAGTAATCTACACAAATCCGGGTTCAACTGCAATAGTTGATACATATCCAAACGCAGCTGGTGAAGATGTTTTTGATAGGTTCTATGTTTGTATAGGAAGCCTGAAAAATAGTTGGAGTGGGTCTTGTCGTCCAATTATTGGTCTTGATGGCACATTCTTGAAAGCTGCCGTAAAAGGAGTATTACTCACTGCTGTTGGACATGATGCAAACAATCAGATATATCCCGTTGCTTGGGCAGTGGTACAAAAGGAGAATGGGCCAAATTGGTTGTGGTTCATGCAACTATTAAAACGTGACTTAAGTCTTCAAAATGGTAATGGGATAGTGATGATCTCAGATAGATCAAAGGTAAGCAAATTGTATTTCATTTAGGTCTTATTTATTTCATTTAGGTCTTGTTTCATTTAGTCTTATTATCTCATCGAAATATGTTTTCAGGGACTTATTAATGCTGTCAAAGAGGAGTTACCGTGTGCTGAACACAGAATGTGTGTTAAGCATATTGTGGAGAACCTGAAGAATAATGGGCATGCAAACAAAGATCTGTTAAAGCCAATGGTTTGGAACCTAGCTTGGAGCTATACTACAGTTGAGTTTGAAGAGAATCGTAGGAAGCTGCAGAACTATAATACGACTTTGCATGATGATGTGATGAGGGAGAAACCTGAAACTTGGTCTCTCGCATTTTACAAACTCGGAAGCTGTTGTGAGGATGTTGATAACAATTCAACAGAGTCATTCAATGCAACAATTACCAAAGCTCGAGCTAAGCCCATGGTACCAATGTTGGAGATGATTCGGAGGCAGGCTATGGCTCGGATTGCTAAGAGAATGGAGAAATCGGAGAAGTGGGAAGGAAAAAACTCAAAGTATGTAAAGAAGATGCTGGAATTGGAAAAAAAACATGCTGATAAATGCAAAACAACTCCTGCAACTCATGGAGTGCATGAAGTCGAACTTTATGGAAATTCATATACAGTGAACACGAGAACTCATACTTGTTCATGTGGAAAGTATCAAATCTCAGGTATATCTCTTTCCCTCTATATGAAATGATTGTTTACATTTACAGTTTTTCATTGGATTTGATTTTTTTTATAGGTATTCCATGTGAACATGCCTATGGAGCTATGATAAATGCAGGTTTGGATGCTGATGACTTTGTATCTCCATGGTTCTCCAAAGAGATGTGGAAACAGAATTATGAGCAAAATATGGAACCAGTCAGAGGACCACGATTCTGGGTGAAGAGACGTTGTCGCCTGGTAGTCCAACCTCCAGAACCTGACTTACCGGGAAGAAAGAAGAAATCGAAGAAGGTTCAAAAAAGAAAAAAAGGTAAGCACGAGTCTCCAAAGAAGAAAAAAAAACAGGTTCAAAAATTGCCTCGAACAGGTCGCATTATACATTGCTCGAACTGTGGTGAAAAAGGCCACAATTACACGGGTTGTATGATACGTCCAAAGAAAAAGCCGAGGAAGACTGAGACATCAGAGGTACCGATTGCAGTCTTTATTGGGTTTGTCGTTTTAATTATATAGTTGTCTCTCATTGTGAATTTCCACTCGTCTCATATTAAAATTTCCAGGGTACTACTTCAAGTCACAGTGCTGAGACGATAACACTGACACAACCTTCTCAGTTTTCAGCGTCAACCTTTGATTATGTGTAAATGTTCAGTTCTGTCATTAACTTTCTTCTTCTCTTTGGGTTTTTATTTTATTCGCTTACTTGTTGACTTGTTCTGTGACTGTATTTTTGGTTTTGGATTCTAGGGGTTTTACCTTTTAATTGCAATTTGCTTTCTCATTACTTTTTACAAGTAGTTTATTCATTATATTATTCAGTTAAGCTGCCTTTGTTCTTTGGCCGTGGATTTTCAATGTTTTGTGTGTTCATATTTCTATTGTTTTGGCTTCACAAGTATCTTCTCGATTATATAAATGGAGGAGAATTAGTCATGTTGTTATTTTTTAGTTTTCTGCGACAGCATGCCAAAGTATAGGAGGAAGAAGCTTATGGAGGAATCCAAGCTGCTGCCAAAGTCGAAACTGTAATTTAAACATTAAAACCAGTTTCAAGGAAGAAAAAAAAACTTCTGTTTTAAATGGGGAATGATGTTGTATAACATGTATTAATCAAAGCCAATTTCTTCAGGCATATTAATAGAAAATGTGAACACCAAACAGAATTCTGAAGGAAGTAAATTTCATAAATCATGAGTAGTCGCTTGGCCTCATGAGTGATGTCTGTAATGTATCAGTGCTATTCCCTAGTCTGTGTGTATACTCTTTGTTGCTTGACCTATAAGAAGCGTTGCTTCTTCAATTTGTAACCTAAAACCTTGCTGACACAGTTGCAGAGTTCAAATTATAGACATCTGCAAAACAGAAAGTAGAAGCAAAGTGAATACGTAGTCATATAAAAGCTGAAAGTCAAATGCAATAAGAACTGGTCAGACATGAGAGACATAAGGAAGTCTAAAAACGAATATTCAGAGTATGAGAACACAAATGAGTATATGTATATGTGTTTTGTACTTCACAAGTCCGCTCCTGCACTAGCAAGTCCACAGCAAAAATCAAGAGAAACTGTAATTCACTAACCAGTTTCTGCAGACTAATCATTTGCAAAATAGAGTAAAGAAATCACTGAAATGGAAAATAACAAACCCAAAACGTGCTAAACCTTAATAATGGAAGCTTCTGAAATGAAGAAGAACGATTATTCAAAATGAAATTCAGCATGGAAAAGCATTTGATGAGTAGTAATGCTCAAAGAACTGCACCTGTCAGAGAGAAGAATAAATATTTGATTTGAGTGATCCTCTTAAGCACACATTGAATTATGGTATTGAGGAGGTGTTTCGATTTGTTTCAGATGAACCCCATCAGACTTTTTCTAACTCCCAGTCTCATATGCTCGCGGTTTTGATGGCAGAGGCGTGGGGTGTGATGGAAGCTTTAATCCAAGCGCTGCAAAAGGGTATTTTTTTTTTCTCCCTCTCTTTTGTCGATCTCAGACTCAGAGTAAGAACTCTAATCCCTATTCCAATTTTTCGTCCTTAATAGATTTGATGAGTCGGGTTCTGGGTTATGGGTTCTGGGTTTGGGCAATCACTGTTGTCGTTAAACGCAAATTAAAGAAATAGATCGCAATTTACACTTATTAATTAGGCAGGTGGAATTAGGCAGCAAAAATAAGTATAGGGGCTCAAGTAGTTAAATATAAAACTCTGGGGAAAATTATCAAGAGTTTTAGAGTACAGAGGGAATTAGGCAGAACTTGTATTATAGGGAGGGTTTCCCGCAGACAACCCTACTATTTATAAGTATTATTTCGTATTCGTGATTTTTTTCATTCTTCGTTACAGAAAATATATTAAAAATACAAAAAAATCTCATAAATTTTTAAAACAATATATTAACAATTAGAAAAACAAAAAATATCGTAACTATTATTTAGTTTACTTATTTTCCAGTTCAAGTTTGCCAAAAACTTCAACAGATTTCAAATTTGGTTATGTCCATATCATTAGGTTAATGAATTGTTTTTGTTACGACAAACATTATTCTTTAATTTTACTTATTTTTCAAGCATGTATTAAAAGTTGTCTGAAGAATCTAGTCAATTTTAATGTCGATGATTTTCGTGTCACCAAATTTTGGGGAGGAGATCTGCACAATTCATGTACTCTGTAAAACATTGGATTTTGCTGAATGTATATTTCAGTTTTGCAATGCCATTTCAATGAGATTATCAAACTTATGTTAAAAGAAAAAACTGAACTAGAGATGTCAAAGACCAATCTTTTTTTTTCATCTGAAATTTTATCGAAGACCAATCTAATTCAATAATCATATGATAGTCATTTTCATGTCAAAAACTAAGATTTATAGCATATGAATGATACAATCTCACTCATGAATCACTGGTGAGCCTCATTGATCAAGATCATTATAATCTAACCGTGTTATAGCAAATCAACTGTGTAACCAAAATCAATTTCTATCCATTTAAGAAAACCAGCATCTCTATACTTTCATGTCAAATTTTGTGAAAAATAAGATTTTAGATCATCTAAATTTTTTCCAACATACTAAAATGTCCAAATACATTGGAAGATACTGGGAAAAAGAAATAGCTACAATCAAATCACTTGTTTTTAAATTCAATAGTGCTCAATTCTAACCAACAATCATGGCTGAAAATTTGTGATGACCATCCATTCATTCCTGTTGATCTCAAACATCCAAAAAATAATTAGAAAATTCAACAATCTCCAGTTAGCATAAGAGATAACCATCGTTGCCTAATGGCTAAATCATCATCAAACAATTAACCAACCACGTTTCCATCATCATTTCAATTGATTTTCATTTTTCTGTTAATGTGTTTGATCTTTGGAGATCACAGTCTGTAAGAAATAGAACTATAAGAAGCTCATTTATTTGATCGTAATAATCAACTAACCTCCATTTAACTTATAAAATACTTTTTTTGTTTTGCAAATGTTTTGTTCCTTTTTAATGTTTTTGTCGATATTATTTCAAACACAAGAGAACCCCAAAATTATATCAATGGTATTTCAAAGGTTTTTGTGGTATTCTTTATTCTATTTCGTTTCTCCTTCATCACACTTGAAATTTGGATCCTTTGATTGAAAAAGAGCTGATTTTCTTTCTTTTCGACAGTGGGGGTTATTACCCTGCTCTTTTACTTCTTTAGAAGTTAAAACACAAAGTTAGTTTTTTATGAATTGAATTATTTTGTGAAGTTAACCCCACTGCAAAGATGATTTATGATTTGCAGACAATTGTGACTTACATAAGCTAAGACGTGACTGGAGTCTAACCTGGTTGGAATATATTGTTTCTTTTTGTTACATCCAATTCGTTTTTCAAAACGGACATAAAGCATGAATTATCCAATTTATATCACTTATCTACTCATGTCTTCCATCTTATAATTACTTTACTGAGAGTTCCTAAAACAGTTGTATGCTATCTGTTATTCTTGTAATCACTATCCAAATATATGTGGATAGACATTGCTTGATGGAACACAAATAAAAGAATCTAACATGGTAGGGAATATCTCAAATGCCACACCCAAAAAGTCTAATAGCAATAATACCCTTGAAGCATCTTATAATTTTGGAAGAGATATATAAATGTAGGAGGAGGAATAATCAACGCAAGCTCTTGTATCCAGAAGTTTTGTTCAAAAAGCATAAGTGATAGTATTTTTTTCGGATATTAAATGCAGTGGAAAAGAAAAAGAAAGATAATAAAGATTTTAAGTTTTCACACACCAACCAAAATTAAATTTTTATATAAACAGTAGCCTCTTCTTCTTTGCCCTTGAAAAACAAAGCGGAGAAGAAAAAAAAAGAAAATGAGTCAACACAACATCCTGGAAGCTCTTAACGTCCGGGTCGTGGGTACGGGCGATCGGATCCTGGTTCTAGCGCATGGGTTCGGTACGGACCAATCGGCGTGGCACCTAATCCTCCCTTACTTCACTCCGACATACAGAGTGGTCCTCTACGACCTAGTCTGCGCCGGCAGCGTCAATCCCGATTACTTCGATTTCAATCGATACACGACGCTCGACGCCTACGTGGACGACCTCCTCAACATCATCGATTCTCTCGGAATCCAAAACTGCGCCTACGTAGGCCACTCCGTCTCGGCTATGATCGGGATCATCGCTTCCATCCGGCGACCGGAGCTTTTCTCGAAGCTTATCCTGATCGGAGCTTCCCCTAGGTTTCTCAACGACGACGATTACCACGGCGGCTTCGAGGAAGGCGAGATCGAGAAGGTCTTCTCAGCTATGGAGGCTAACTACGAGGCTTGGGTTCAAGGATTCGCGCCTTTGGCCGTCGGGGCCGATGTTCCGGCCGCTGTTAGAGAATTCAGCCGGACGCTCTTCAACATGCGTCCCGATATCTCTCTCTTCGTCTCCCGGACGGTTTTCAACAGCGACCTCAGAGGCGTTCTTGGGTTTGTGAGAGTCCCTTCTTGCGTGATTCAGACGGCCAAGGATGTCTCCGTTCCGGCTTCCGTCGCCGAGTATCTCCGTGCTCATCTCGGAGGAGATACCACTGTCGAGACGCTTAAAACCGAAGGACATTTGCCGCATCTGAGTGCTCCGGCGCAGCTCGCTCAGTTTCTCCGCCGTGCTCTTCCTCGGTGACTTTTGTTTTGCTTTTGAACTTTTCTTCTTTTATTTAGAAGAAAAAAAATAAAAACTATTGGAAGAATATGGAACTTGTGGTATTGTGGGGTCCACGTTGGGAAAACCAAGGGCCTCCATTTGTGGACGACAATTTGGCTTCGTCAAATCTAGAGAGATAAGATTGTTCACTTGACACGTGACAAACGCATTTTTCACTTCACTTCACTTTTTCTTTCTTATTCAGTTTTTTATTATTATTTAAGTACTTAAGTTAAATCCACTGACAAACGCATTGCTTTGATTAGTTAGTTAATCACGAGTTTTAATATAATAGATAATTGTCAGTGGATTTCGCAGAATCACCAAATAAAAAAATCCTAATCTTATCTTACTTTATGCTTAACATCTCCATCCGTATTGTTTCTTACGATAAGGTTTTGGTCTTTGGATAGTAATTATAATCTCTTAGCCGCAACACTTCGAATGTGATACATGTGCATGTTCTTAAATTGCTCTCTGTACGTGATGGAGACAAAACATAAAACGACAAGAAACAAAAATCAATGCTAGAAAACTCTTAAAGAAGTATGCATACAAATTGACTACCTATACAAATCGCAACATTCGATTTCAGGACATACAAGATAAGGTTAATTTTCTTAAACTTGCTATATCAACACAGTCCGATCTTATCTGCATGGCTGCAGCGTCGTCAGTTTCTTCACCGCCGCTTTGCCTCGCCGGTCGAGTCGCGATAGTCACCGGTTCGTCCCGGGGAATAGGCCGTGCCATATCTATCCACCTTGCGCAGCTTGGGGCTAGGGTCGTCATTAATTACTCCACCAACTCCGCCGAGGCCAACAAGGTTGCGACGGAGATTGCCACCAACCGTCTAAATAACGACGCAGCGGAAGAAGTCACCGGAAAATCTCCACGTGTCATCGTGGTAAAGGCCGATATATCGGAGCCTAATCAGGTGAAGTCGCTATTCGATGAAGCGGAACGAGCCTTCGAGTCGCCGGTTCATATCCTGGTTAACTCTGCCGCTATTGCTGATCCCAATCATTCGAGTATCTCAGACACATCAGAACAACTCTTTGATCGTATTTTCAGGTCAATAGTTTTTTTCTTTTTTTCCTGAGAAAATCGTGAGATTCTGCATTAGTTGTTACCAATCAGAACCGATGTTTGTTTCCTTTTTGATGGCAGTGTGAACACAAGAGGTGCATTTTTGTGCGCTAGAGAAGCAGCAAACAGGCTCAGACGTGGAGGAGGTGGCCGGATCATCCTCCTCTCATCTTCCCTCGTTCAATCCTTAAAACCATCGTTTGGCTCATACACGGCTTCTAAGGCAGCCATAGAAGCCATGGCCAAGATTCTTGCGAAAGAGCTCAAAGGAACACAAATCACAGTTAACTGTGTCTCTCCAGGACCCGTCGCCACAGAGATGTTTTTTGCAGGATTGAGCAATGAGATTGTAGAGAAAGTGAAGTCACAGAACCTATTTGGTAGGCTCGGTGAGACCAAAGACATCGCAAATGTCGTTGGATTCCTAGCCAGCGACGCTGGCGAATGGATCAATGGACAAGTCATCATTGCTAATGGTGGCTCTATCTTGTAAAGTAAGAAAGGTTAGTGTTTCTATCTATGGAACCAAACCCTTCCAGGTTATAAACTTTGGGTTTGATCCACTGGAATAAATATCAACAATCGATGAACCAACAATCAGTCACACACAAAACAAAACACAATCGAACCAGAACTATAATAATTTTGCCCTGAAGGGCCTCCATTTGTGGAGGACAGTTTGGCTTTGTCAAATCTAGAGACAAACGCATTTTTACTTCACTTTTCTTTCCTATTCAGTGTTTTGGTTAAGTTAAGTTTAATTCCACTGACAAACGCATTGCTTTGATTAGTTAGTTAATAGCGAGTTTTAATGGAGTAATTGTCAGTGGATTTCGCAGAATCACCACAATCTTACTTTATGCTTAACATCTCCATCCATATTGTTTCTTACGATAACGTTTTGGTCTTTGGATGTAATTATAATCTCTTAGCCGCAACACTTTCGAATGTGATACATGTGCATGCTCTTAAATTGCTCTGTACGTGATGGAGACGAAACATAAAACGACAAACAAACAAAAATCAATACTAGAAAAAGTATGTACGCGTACGAATTGACTATCTAGACGACTCGGAACACTCAATTTCAGGACATTCAAGATAAGGTTAATTGAATTATTAAACTTGCCTAGAATTCAGGGAGTAGAAAGAAAAAAATCTTATTGCCATGGCTGCAGCGTCGTCGGTTTCTTCATCGCCGCTTTACCTCGCCGGTCGAGTCGCGATAGTCACCGGTTCGTCCCGAGGAATGGGCCGTGCCATAGCGATCCACCTTGCGGATCTCGGGGCTAGGATCGTCATTAATTACTCCTCTAACTCCGCCGAGGCCAACAAGGTTGCGACGGAGATTACCACCAACCGTCCAAATAACGACGTGGCGGAAGAAGTCACCGGGAAATCTCCACGTGTCATCTTGGTAAAGGGCAATATATCGGAGCCTGATCAGGTGAAGTCGCTATTTGATGAGGCGGAACGAGTCTTCGGATCGCCGGTTCATATCCTGGTTAACTGTGCCGGTATTGCGGATCCTACTTATTCGAGTATCTCAGACACATCAGAACAACTCTTTGATCGTATTTTCAGGTCAATAGTTATGTTTTCTTTTTGTGTGGAGAAAGTCGAGAGATTGCATTAGTTGTTACCAATCGGATCCGATGTTTGTTTTCTTCTTGATGACAGTGTGAACACAAGAGGTGCGTTTTTGTGCGCTAGAGAAGCAGCAAACAGGCTAAAACGTGGAGGAGGTGGCCGGATCATCCTCCTCTCATCTGCCCTCGTTCAAGCCTTAGAACCATCCCTTGGCTCATACACGGCTTCTAAGGCAGCCGTAGAAGCCATGGCCAAGATTCTTGCAAAAGAGCTCAAAGGAACACAGATCACAGTTAACTGTGTCTCTCCAGGACCCGTCGCCACAGAGATGTTTTTTGCAGGATTGAGCAATGAGATGGTAGAGAAAGTGAAGTCCCAGAATGCATTTGGTAGGCTCGGTGAGACCAAAGACATCGCACATGTTGTTGGATTCCTAGCTAGCGACGCTGGCGAATGGATCAACGGACAAGTCATCGTTGCTAATGGTGGCTCTATCTCGTAAAGTAAGAAAGGTTAGTGTTTCTATGGAACCAAACCCTTCCTCGTTATAAACTCTGGGTTTGATCCACTGGAATAAATATCAACAATCGATGAACACACAAAACAAAACCCAATCTCCTAGTGTTAAAAATCCAACAAAACAACAAAATCATAATGAAATTAATGTTGTTCTGTTTGCATCTATTTCTTTTTTTCTGTTTGCATCTCTCCCTCTCTCTCTCTCTTTAAGTTGATTTTCTCTGCTTCTTTTGCTTATCAATGGTTGGACGTTTGTGCTCACTCTCAACCGGCAACGTTTCTTTTCAGGTCACTAGCTCACTCACTGGATTCTGGAAGTTGAATTAACTAAAATCTTACTCTTTCCTTGTTGCAATCTTTGAAGATCTCTCGCGCATCCTATATCTTCTGGTAATCTCTCGTTACTTTGTTTGTTTCAGAAGAGAACTGTATTGATGCTGCTTGCTTTTTCTGAAATCTAAACTGTAGATATAAACTGTATTGATGCTGCGTGCTTTGTTTGAATTCTATTGTGTGGTTTATCTATTTGAATTGCTGTTTGAATTCTATTGTGCTTTATTTATTTGAATTGAGTTATGAATTATGTTTTGTGATTTTATTATGAAGTATAAATCATGCTTTTCTGATTTTATTATGAAGTATAAATTATAACCAGACCCTTCCTCGTTATAAACTCTGGGTTTGATGTTTGATCCGATGGAATAAATATCAGTAATCGATGAACCAACAATGAGTCACACACAACAAAACACAATCTCATAGTGTTAAGAATCCAACAAAATCAATCGAACCATAACTATAATCATATTGCCCTGAAGATGGCTCTCTGATCCGACTTCAGGGAGAAAAAAAAAGAAAAAAAGATCCGACTCAGAGGTTACATTGTCCTTAGAAAAATATTTTGTCTCTCCATCTCACAGTGTCATCCTTTATTTTCCCTCCACAAGCTTTCCTCCAGACCCTTCCGAAATATCCGCTCAGCTTTTTCATGTCAGCTGGATCAACTTCATAAAGAATAACCATCACTATTAGACCCAACCGTTTTCTACAATCCACGATCTCTGCCAATTCGTTTAGACATCATGTCGAGGAAGCATAGTTTGTCGAGAGCACGAAAATCACGATTTTAGATCCTCTAATAGATTTTATGAATCTAGGAGTAATCAACTAGCCTATCTCGATGTTATATATTGTCAATAAATGTGTCGATTGCTTCGCTTTTTAACTTCGCTTTTTAACTCCTCTTTTAAAAGATGACTGAGGAAGCCTCTTCGGACATCTGCATGCAGAGCAAACTGTTACTGAATGTTATTGACGTGATCTGAAATTACTATAGCCCATGAAAAGCATTGTACCAAAAGCGTGAAGAGGAACTCATCTAGAATGTAAATTTGCAGAGAAGTTGAAGCCATTGGACTTAGATGGAGGAGTGGATATAAGATCACAAAGGTTTCCAAAATGCAACTTGTAGAAAGAAAGGGAAAGGAAAGGACTTGATTTGGTCAACTCTGGATTTTATTGTAGGAAAGACCCTTTAGTTCGTCATACAAGGTTAACTCTTTAATCCTTGATAAATAAATAAAAACAAAAAAGATTGATGAATGTCAAAGTTGGTTATTTAGCCGAAAGTCAAACAAAAAAAAGTCTATTTTGTAGTTGACCCAATGGAACAAACTATCATGAGATGATTGATGAACAAAGAATCAGTCATATACAAGAATGTAAAACATAATGTAATCTCATTGTACTACGAGAAGAAACACCATGGCGCTCATCACCAAACCCAACCGAGCCATGGAACTGTAGCTATAATCATAATGACCAGACGATGGCTTTCCGATCTGAATCGGGAAGTTGCACTGTCCCTGAGATATATTTTGCGTAGTGATCGTTGCAAGCCCTTCGAAATCGCACGCTTGAGCTTCTTGGTTTTGCACTTGGAAATACATATTAAACGCGTAAGACGCGTTTCCATTAGCATCAAGATTGCCACAAGACGACCCGTAACCCAAAGCGGTACAATCTGAGAGCGAACACGCGTAGTCTATGTTATCTCCAAGCTTACTGATATTACCACGGCCATTGGGATTAAACATACACCACTGGTTTAGCAAGTACTGAACGTTTTGAGCTCCGGTCAAAAACTTTTTCTGACCTTGTCCCTGAAAATCGACCGGGAATTTCGGTTGTCCGTCGTATTTGAATATCCCCCAATGACGTTCAAAGTTTCCAGGCGCAACGCTTTTCGCATCTTCATCGATAAATCCGAAAAGGTAAACCTCAATGTAACCTTTACGCATAGGAGTTCCTACGTTATTCGTTAACCGGGGAAGCAAACCGGAATAAAACCTTTCCGCGTTTGGAACGTTTGCGTTCTTGTCTCCATCTGTGGGCCAACCGACTTCTCCAACGATCACTTCCATGTCGCCGTGATTCAACGCGTTTAAAGATGCTAGAAGAGTGTCGAAATTAGCGTCAAAGACGTTCGTGTAGATAACGCCGTTATCGTTAATGGTGTTTTGTCCGTCGAAAAAGGCGTAATCGAAAGGGAAGTCGCTGCTTAAGTAGAGACTTAAGAAAGGGTAAATGTTGACGGTGAAAGGAGCTTTGTTCTGTGCGAGGAAATTGACGATGAGTGTCATTTCTTGGAGAATGTCAGAACGGAATCTTCCCGCGGACGGGACTTGGTTGTCCGGCGGAGAATTGTAAACGTCGGCGTTTAAAGGAACGGTGGCTTTGATGAAATCTCCGATACCGGCGTCGTTTAAAGCGGTTTGGATGTTGACGAGTGCTGGGTACGTTAGGTTTATGAATGATCCGTTATATGCTGTCAAGAATGGCTCGTTCCCTACTGCAACATATCTGCAAATAGAAAGAAGTAATCAAGATTTTTTCATTTATGTAACAGCTAGAAAAAAAAATTGTTTTACACATAATTATGTAATATTAATATATGAACAAATTAAGCTACGTATACGTTAATAATGCAACAACAAAATATTGCATCAGGTCCTTTTCAGCTTACGATTTAATATATATTGTAAATTACTAATGTTTTGTTATGTTTTATTTCAGTAGTTACTTGATTTTGTTGTGGAAAATAAGTAATTGATATGATATAGGTCTTTTTAATGTTGGTACAATAAAAATGTACATGTGACATTTCACATAATCACATGGCATCCAAATCCAATATTACGTAAAGTTTGCATCTTTTGCAATAAAGAGTAATGGGAAAAGAAAAATTCAATTTTTTTTCATAACAAGTTTAGATTATGTGCAATACATACTTTACACACATGACGGTCCATATTTGAATAAATGTGAAATATAAGGATATACACAAGTGACAGTCTGTATATGCATAAACCAGTTCAAATAATTCACTTGCTAAAGCATGCATTATATTATGTTCTTTAACACGATATATATTAAACTACACACTATAAATAAATGAATGGTGTGGTGCAACCTACTACGTAACAAGTTAGCAACTAATATAATAGAAGATAAATTCAAATAATTCACTTATAATTTTTCTTGTTGTCGTCAATTCACTTATAATTAAGTCGACCAATAATAGTATTTTACAGATAAGAAGAAGAGAATAAACCATTTGATTATCCAACTAGTCATCACTCAAAATCAACGTGTAAAGGTTTGGAGCTCCTCTCAGTTTGTCTAATCTGGTGGGGTCAGGACTATTAATATTGTTGTCATCATTTTTTGTTTTTTGGTCATCATTTTTTTTTTCTTCTTAAAAGTTAAAAACTTCAAACTGCCCATAGTAAGACTTTTTAAAAATGTTCTATCTATATAAAGTCAAATATCTTGTATTTGAGGCATTTTCCTATAATCCAAACTTCAAAAAGGGTCATTAATCTTATCTTCTAATCACCAAATGTCTGAAAATTTATTGTCAGGAGACTCAACGTTTTTCTTGATATATATATGTATAACTTATTATGTTGTCGTTAATCATGGTTACAACTGTTTTTAAAAATATTAAGGAATATAAACTATATCTCATTGGATCAATATGGGAAAAGGATCAGAAATGAGAAAAGCAATGGATCTAAGACTTACTTGATCTTGACGCCGTTGTTGAAGTTGAATCTAGTGACGTTTCTCTGGACCCAATCTTTAGCTCTTTGATAGGTTCCCATGGCTTTGAGCATATCATTTGGGATGGCCACCATCACTTCGACGCCTGAGCCAGCAAGAGCTCCCATAGTGTTTGTGTCTGCATCGAACAGCTTCACTTTCTTTATGTTGTTGTCTCTAAGCATCTGCACCACCGTCTTCGGAGGTAACTGATGAGTCGCCATTGTTCCCCAGTTTACTCCCAAAGCCGAGACGCCCCCGACAAGAAAACATACGGCGGTAACGATCGTGAATAAACCCGCGAAGTTAGTTATGGGACTCTGTTTCTGTTGATGACTCATTTCGAATTTTCCTCTGTTTTTTTTTTTTCTAGAGGTTGAAGAAGAAGAGATCCTGGATTGATTTTCCCGGGAAAGTTTTGAACTGTAAAAGAAGAATATGCTGGGGTTTTCTATTGGTTTTAGGGGTGATGAAAATTGGAAAAAGTATGAGAAGTATTATAATTCTTCGTGGGTTTTCTGTTCTGTTGTAGGCTACTACTTGTAGCTTGATGATTTGAATAAATAATGAAAATATTATTTTTGAAACTGATAGAGAGAGATCTGAGTGAGCGAAAAGGAGAAAGAAGAAGAGATCAAATAGGTAAGAGAGACTAGAAGGAAGAAGAAGGAAACAGAGTCAAAACCGGCCTTTGAAACATAAACCGACCATAAAATTAATAATAAACTATATAAATACGTAACTTGGGGAGGTTCACACGCTCGATTAGATAATTATTAAAATGGCAGGTTAAACTCGCTATCGTAGTTATATGTTTTACGAATCGGATCGTCTCAGTTAGGTCCATTCGATCGCCCTGCTTTCTTTTTTTTAATGGGTGTAGATATACCCAATGCCAAATTAAGTACTCATATTAGATAATACTATCTTGTCTCGAGAGTGGCAATTTCTTTCAAAATGTCGTGAGCATCAAGCCATATACACCAAACACAATAATGGAAACTGAAATTTATATACGCAAACATATGTGTTGAAGATGTTTCAATTTTTTCTTTCAATTTGGTCCATGAGTCACTTCAGACACTTTTTTGGGTCTTATTATGACCAAAAAGACAAGTGGTCTCAAATTTGGTTAGCTGCGTCGGCAGATCTCCAAAACGTTATATATACGAACATTTATAACGTTTATAAGTATTGCATAAAAACAAGATTATAAGTCTTACGTAAAAATAATAATTAGAAGTCTCATATCATATACCAGATCAACTGACGTACACATATAACAACTACGATATACATTTTGGCATACTTAAATCACTATAACTATAAGTAGTCTTTATGAAGTATAGTAGGTAGTCTTTAATAATTAGAGACTCGATTTGTTTCCAAGTTTATTACATCTTTCACAGTCGAGTACGTACAAAACGTATTTACGAGAAGAAAACTCGATGATGTATTCAAATTAAATTCCAATTAATAATACCAGAAACATCCAAATACAAGGCATGACGATGGAGATTCTTGATTTGGTAGCACATTATAAAATCCATGAATAAACGTACACCTGTTAAGAGCATAATCTAGTTGGTCCATATAAGCATCTTTTCATGAATAAAATGCATTGTAACAGTTGCTTTTTTTTGTTATGTGTTAAGTGTATTTTCCTCCTCTAAGTCGCTTTATACCAAATACATACGCTGATTGTCAGCCTAAAAATTATAGAACTAAGTATTCGAAATATTCTAAATATTATAAATGAAATGAACTTTATATCAAAATTAAAGCAAGCACTAATTAAGCAGTCGACATGAAAAAAATTCACCTACGTTTGAGAGAGAGATTACATTCAGTGGACAATAATGATCATGTTGATTTATTTTGGTTTTGGTCAACAATCATATCTCATCGATCAGCTGTTCTTTTCGTTGAAGTACATAAATGTCTACTTGGCACTTGCATGCAAAAATATTTGCTGGGCAGACGAAAGTTGGACGCGCTAAATCAGCGCGTGATGCTCAGCTTGTGTAATATTTCTTGGGCCTTTTTAATGGGCCATAATTAGGGTTTCTTACAAGCATTTATGGGCTTTGGAGCTGTTCTAAACACACGGCTAACTTTCCTTGGTCCGCCAAACATAATAGTGGTTTTTGGAGTGATCAAAGAGGCATTTCCTCGAACAGTTGGTGAGCGTAGAGCGCAATGAAAGGAAGCAAGGCGAATCTCACTGCACTGGCGGACAAATGCAAAGTCGGTATCTATTCTCCCAAAAATTCAAGCGTTTTGCTTCGTATGGATTTGAAAATTTTCGGATGATTTATTCTCTTCTCCCTCCATATGCAGACTATAATCGGTTCGAACTGGCAAGGGTATCTAAATACCATCAAACCTGAAGATAAAGCAAGGTCCTTTGCTACTACTTTCTTAGAGTGTTGATCTTAGTTTCGGGAACTTTTTAATAGCTTGCCGGGTATTTACACGAACATCATATTCAGTTATAACAATCAGATGCTGGGAAATAGGCTTTCTTGTTTCTGATTTTATTGAACGTTGATCATGGGATTCTGCAAAAATTTCGTATTTTTTAGAAGTTGAGTGCTTTTTTTATGTTTTGTTCAGTATAATACATACTTCAAAGGTTAAGTACGTGATGAGACGAGGAAAGCCTTATCTCTGGGTACCAGAAA
Source organism: Isatis lusitanica (assembly GCA_900406415.1). NCBI lineage: Eukaryota > Viridiplantae > Streptophyta > Magnoliopsida > Brassicales > Brassicaceae > Isatis > Isatis lusitanica. Next base: position 50,153 of record OVBB01000011.1, read on the forward strand.
GTGAACCGCACAATGTCGTAAGCTTCTGTTCATCCCTCTGTTGTGCATAATTTCGAATGATGAAGCTTAATTAATCAGTGGGCTTCCTTTTCTTAGGGTTTAACGTGTGTTTGAAAATTTCTATTTCTCCTTTCTGACAGAACATAATGTTTGATGAACGTGGATCCTTTTCCGTTGCTCATCCGTATCCTGGTCCCCTTGCAGCTTTGTTCAAGTTAATAGGAAAGGTTTGTGTGTCTATTTTCTCAGCATTCGCTGTCTTCTCTAGATTCAGCTTCTTGAATCTCTATCACACTTAAAACAGGGTTGACTTTCTTTGCAGGTTCCAAACAGGGTTGCTCTTACCGGAGAAATTATCCCTGTCAAAGAAAAAAGGGTAAGAACTATCCATGGAACTTCTAATTTTGGATAGGCATGACTTTGACCATTCTTTATTATCTTCCTCATCATGCTTGTCTTCTTGATAAAAGATCGAGGCGGTAAATAAATATGTCGAGGAAGCTATACAATCAGAGATGGGAGCGTTTAGCGAGTCTTCATACTCAGTCCGCAGTATCTTGAGCTCTTCCAACCAGATGTATGCCTCCCGGTGCGAGAGTCTTAGAGCCCTCGTTGATGGTGGCAGTGATATGAAATACGTTATTTATAAGTTTGTTCCCAGGTAAAAACATATTCTGTTTATGCTTAAGTAAACTATTCTATCGGTTAACATTTTATTTTATTGAGAATGAATGGTAGGTTTTTAGATGAAAGGTATATCTCTCTGTTTATTGATTCTTGCTTCATGTAATTGTCTTTAAGAGGTAAAAGGGGAGAAATGATATAGAACCGATCACTAAGTTGTCTTATGATTGCAAAAGATGATGAATTTACTTATCAGTTGCGATTATCTGGTTTTCTTCTCAGCTCATGTATGTTTATCGACGCAAATGGTGCCAATAAAGAAATAGACTTGAAGGTTTTGGAACTGTCAAAAGCAGATCCGTTAGGTAATGAAACTAAAGACAGCTGATTTCAAAATATGGATCAAGTTCTGTTGTTTGCTTCGGTCTTAAATTTGTTGCATTGGATATCATTCACTTCGCAGGGGCTTGGTCTACAAGACTTGTGGATGGAATCAACAAGAACGAATCGAGAAGACGGGCTTTAATTCTTTTCTGTTTATACTATCTCGATGTAAACGCAAGGGTAAAAAATCTTATATTTGATGTTTTTAGATCTCTAGTTCTCTCTGTTCATTTGCCGTTTACTGTTTCTTTTCTTGGCGTTTAGGATGCTTATATGGTATCTGTGGATAAGAAAGGTTTCGACTTGCTGGGGAAGGTACCGAGTGAGGAAGAAGCGGGAGATGAGTATCAATGGAGAGAGTTTAGGTTTGAGTTTGAAGAGGAGGTGCAAGACGTTGAAGCTTTTTGCCATCAGCTTGTGGAAATGGAACAAGAGGTTGTGAACAAATTCACTAACCTTACCGGTTTGTGATTTCAATTATTTGTCTTTAGCATCACGAGCCTAACCGGTTTACATTTTTAGTTAAATGTCATAATGACAACTTGTATTATATAGTTTGCGTCGGTTCGATACGGTTTACTTTCGATCTTGTGTAAGTTTTTGAGCTTAATTTACCAATACAAGTCCGGTTTGATTTTCCCATTAGAAAAATGGAATAACATATATTGGGTTAAATGCATTTAGTGCGAGTAATATAGTTACGTTTCTCTCGAACGTGTTTGCAAACCCAAGTGTTTGGCAACGGCCGTTCGTACTCTCCGCTGCGACGATGGCTCTTCCAGTTTCCAACTTTCTATAGTGATTCGGGAACCCATTAGATGATACTTAGATCAATCAAACATAGGTGACTATCTAAATGAAGTTACGAAATTTCTCTGTATATATGAGGTAATAACAAGGAATAGTGCGGTACATTATCCTCAAGAATCTTGATTCAAGATGTATCTCTGAATTGAGGAGTTCCCTAAAATGCTTTTTTTTCCCCTCCAGCATCTCCACTTCCTGTGTGAACTCAGAAATGATTGAAAGTGTCTTAACTTTTTGGTTAACCCTTTTCAGTTCCAGCTAAAACCATTCAAGTCGAACTGTTTCGGACGCGTTGTACAATAGTTTTCAACATGTGTGTTAAGATCTAGCTCTGTCTTCGTGCTTTGGGTTTCAAGCTTATGATCCTCACTCTTGTCATTGAATCTTTCGTCTTTATACTCATTGTCGCCTTGTTGATGACCTCTGTGTCCGTGCATTCCTACTCCCATTGACAATCTAGCTGGACTTCTCTCTGAATATGAGATTCTTTGTTCTGCGTCACTAACCATTGTTGAAAGATATGGATTCCCTCTAAGACCTTCCGTCCACGTGAGCTCCATCCGTTGGAACAGTGGTTCTTCAATGGTCTCTTTCTGCTCGGATGTTGAATCACCAAGATATGTTCTTAGACCTAATCTGTTGCTCTCTAGCATTTTCGGGTTTTTCTGAGCTCCCTCGCTCGAGGTCAAGCAACTTTCGAGGGAACAATCAGGTGGGTAGGTTGTTTGCATCTGTTGTGGGCATAGGTTTTGAAACTCTTTTGGTTCTAGGAAGCTAGCGTTTGGATATTCTGCTGATACTTTAGATACTAACTCCGAGAGTTGAACTTTGGCAGCTTCGAGCCCAGCTGCACCGAGGTTCTGTCTTCCAAGAGTCTCTTGTGCCTTCTCCAAAACCGATTGCAGGTACTTCCCTTGAGCCTCTATCCTGAGCTGCAAATGTCGCTGTACCTGGCTCAGTTTTAAATACGAAATTTCAAAACTGAATGTTTTTATCTTTCTAGATACTACAAACTTATCCTCTATTATATTGCTCACTTTGTTTTATGGTTTTTTCACATGCTCGAGTAGACTTTTGTATGTTGTAACTTGTATCTATTAAAGAATATTTCAACACTACAGTGGAGATGCTTTGGTTAAGTTTTCAACCATGATTTTGTTTTCCCTTTTCTTGAGGTACGAATCTAAGAACAGCAAACACTGACTGCTAAGTATTAATTTCTTGAGTTGCAAGAATTTTTAATGTTTACGAAGTGTTGTATGAATATGATACCTCAAGTTGCTCATGAAGCCTTCTTTGGACCTCTATTTGCATTTGTAGTGCTTCACTTATAGGTGAGTTCCTGCATGGTTGCAGATAGATTAGGTCAGTTGGTGATAAACTAAAAAGTTAGAAAGCCATACAGACAAATATTTTAACATGGCTTACTTGTTTGGCTGTGGTCCAATACTTAAACTCTCGCTTTGAATTTCGTCTGCGTCAGGGCTCTTTTCTTCCATCATGGTCATCATACCTATACGAGCCATGTTTAACATAGATCTTTGTTAGAGATTTAAACTTTTTACATGTTTCTTGTATCTGTTGATATGTTCAATGAAAAGAGAAACTTACCTATTTTGTTTAAGCCGCTATTAGCTTGTCCGTTGAGATTCTTGCTCAGCCTGTATTTCTGGTAAGCCAATTTCATAAAGTTAATAACCTTTGTGACTTCCACAAAAAAGCTCATTGTAATTTCTGCAGCAAAGCGACCAATATATGTGTATCAAGTTTACCTGAAGATGACTTTTGAGATGGTATAAGGTAAGCCCTGGAATACCCATAACTTTCATGATTGTTTTAGGAGTAGCTTCTGCAACAAAATTACAGGAAACAATATTATATCTAAAAGCCTGCATGCTAGGTAGTCAAAGATGATTATAGTTGTCTTGCTAATAATATAACTCACTATCTGCTCCACCAAGTTGATTAACTGCTTCGATGAACCTCTCATGAAGATCTGGAGTCCATTTTAAGCGTGGCTTTGCATCTGTTGAAAGGATGAGACCGGAATCTCCTGGACTATTCCCTCCTCTAAGGAAGGGATGCCTCTCAGAAGGCAAGTGCATTCTTGAAGAAGAAAGGATGTTCTTTCCTTGGTGCTGGTTTTGGTAATACATAAAGTCTGTACACGAAAAGGTAAATGCAAGTTTATCAACACCTGGAGATACCATTAAATAATGATTTATCATGATCGATGCATGTTTTCTTTTACCTGACGGGATCCTTATTTCTTAAATCAAAAGTGCTTCTCTCAGAATTTCCAAAGGGTGTAAAACTGCACCAAACTGAGGAAGATGTTTTCTGCTGCTAATTCGTACTTGTTCTTTATATTTTCTCAGGTTGCTTTGGTGCAACTTTGCTCTTATATAGGAATTTAAATGGTGAAAAAGGGGGGCAAATTAGAGAACGATAATTAAGGCATGGAATATGAATAACTGGTCCAATCGATGCTTTGTTAGCTGTGTCCTTATCGTTTGAACTGTTTATGTTTTTGTTTCTTGATGCATTTTTTTTTTCTTGCTTTCATGTATTGATTCCTATGGACTACAACTTTTCAACCCAAATTAGATACCAGAATTGATCCACAATTAATGCATCATATGCGCATTCTTTCGCCATTTTGGCAGAGGGAAGTATCTTATTCCCCGGTTTTTCCTAACTTTTTTTTTACTTGCGTTGTGGGGAATCCACTCTTTTCTTATTCCTTGATATTTTCATAGTCACAGCTCTCACCTCTATCTCTCTCCCTCTCAGAATATTCTCAATGCTTTTCATTCGTCTGGATTGTTTTTGTTCCTTGCTCACATAGTCATTTTCGGTCTCTAGGTACATTATGAGTCTAATGATTTTATCAGAACTTTTAGTAATTGCTGTTACTGATGTTAAAAGGGATTATGTTTCAAGAATGTAATTTGATGATAAATACCTTTTTTTTTAACTCAGTCGTCGACCAAAGAAGCCTTTAGTTTAAGATGAAAGTTTTTGTTGGAAAATATGTTTTGTTTTAAAAGATAGATGATAAGGAATATTTTCATACCGTCTCCTTCAACAAGTTTAGTACCTATTCTCTCTATACAGTATAAAACTAGTTGGGGGTCCCATTTTCTTAACATTCTTTGTTTAGCACAAAACATTTGGCCCCTCCATTCTCTCGGGGGCGTGTGTGTGTTTATATGTTCATACATATTTAGAACTGCAACATCTCTACTTCTATTGCTTGGCTTTTTACTTGCACTATACTTTCCTACGACTATTTTTATGATTTTTTCAGTTTTCATGAGTTTTAAAAAGTTTTAAAAAGTTTGTGCGTGTATATAACCATCAAGACATCGCATCTTCAATAAAATAAGGTCATAGAAAAAGATATACAGAGGCTGTGATTGCCTAATGTTAAAGTTGTATAGGCTACTACTACTCTATCTACAACTACAACTAAGAATATATCCAGTTTTGAGTCCCACATTAGCTTAATGAGTGCTTTGATATGGTCTATATTGTTCACAAGAGAAAAGGTCGAAAAAACAAATATTATGTTCCTTGAATGATATCTTTGCATTTATTTTATACCGAACCAAACTTTATAGGCGAAATCTCATGGTTGTGATTTCTCAATACACTTTATTCGGTTTTTGGGGAAGGAAGAACCTATCATAACCTTCAGTTAAAAGCATTTGAGCATATTACCAAAATAGTTGATCCCCATGTGGGTGAGAATATGCTTTTCATGTTGTGAGTTGCAAGTCTCCAAAAAGTCTACTTGAATGAATCTCTCATCAAACTCACTCTTCTCATATAAATATTTCTTTTTCTTTTTATCTCCCAAATATCTGTTTAGTTACAGTGTTTTTCTTATAGTTATCGAGTGAATTACTTCCTAATCCAATCAAGATTTTGAGAAAACAATAAATTCTGTATATTATTTCACTTTTATCCATTGCAGGTCATACTTTTTGAGATCACTGCAAAATGTTACTCAAGAAAGATTTCAGATTTTGTTAGACAATTCTTGATAATAGTTAACACACACACTCTCTCTCTCTCTCTCTCTCTCTCTCGCTCTCTTACCCATTTGTAAAAGTCACTGTTGAAAGTGAAAAGAAAGAGAGAGGGAGGGAGAGTGTGTGTGATAGAGACTAAATGTTCTTCCTTGTACGTTCATTTAACAGATTCTTGTTCTAGTTTACGACTAAACTTTATTCTTTTTGATGCTTTGAAGCTCTCGCGTAGGGAGCATACTTGTACACGTGGGCTACATTCGCCGGGAAAATAAATAAATACCCACGGAATTCTATTCCTTTGCTTCTGAAAACAATAAAGGAAATTAGAAAGTGGGTTCTCTTCCTCAGATTCTGCAGAATGAGAATCAGAAACTCCCAAGAAAAGAAAAAAATTTATTAAAAAGGTGAGTCGCATTCTCAAGTCAAGAATCTTTGTTATTCATCTTAACCCGATAATTATATATAAAATAGAAAACGAAAAATAAAAGATTATTCGAGGTTCGTTTTCTTTCCACTTATAGCTAGTCTTGTTTCATTACTTGCTAACATCACTGACTAGAAGAAGATTAGCCTTTCAATTCTAATGATGTTTCGCTTTTCCATTCTTTGTTCGTCGTGACTAGCTTATATATGTATCAACTTCATTAATCAATGCACTGAACCTCATTACGGTATTGAACCAACTCAGTGAACTGAACCAAGTTCATGTAAGCTCAAGGAGCTTAAAACCAAAATTGAATTGAACCAGTTCATATATAATAAACATATATCTACATCCCTCGTGGTCTTAATTACTTTAAAGTTTGAATCTCTTAGCTGCGAGCTTGCGAATGTTGTATTTAGTAGTATTTATTTTTGTTTTTTTCTTCGGTTATACATTCGTCTTTTGTTCCTTTACTTTATTTCCCTTCTTTTAGCTATGGGGAAGAAAGATTCCGACGATAAATTGGTGTTAAGCAGAAACTTTGAGCTTTTTGCAAATTGTAAATTTATAAACTTTACATCGTATCAAATTTCACCTGAACATAGAGGTTTAATTAAATAAATGAAAAGGGAAAAAAAACACTTGAAATCTCAAAACTGAAAAACGAATCTGGCGGGATTGTGTTCACAAACGGCTGGACCAGACCGGTCTATGCAAGGGACGAATGGCTGTAACTGATTATATTGGATGGCTATAGCCTATAGACTCAGCCGCAGATGATCCGAGGACTGTGCTCTGTGTTGTCGAACAGAGAAGACGAACAGTGATAACCTACGAACAAAGAAAAAGAAAGATAAATAGAAATCTCGCTGGGGTTTCCTCTATGGCGGATTCAGGACATAACATCGGAACCACATGTCGTCACTGTGCAGACAGACTTGTTAAACTAATGAATGGACTGTGGCTCCGATCATCAAGGATATATTCTCTCTATGGTAAGCTCTTCTATAAACCTTTTTTTTTTTTTTGCGTTTAGAGTGTCCTGAAATTAACATATTGGCACAGCTTGTCTCGTCGTCGTACTATGCCGCTCTTCACTGATCTCAGCCACCGGAAGACCAAGAAAAGAAAAGTGCACTAAAGTACTAAACCATCTGCCATTTCTCCTCTGTAAACACAGCTCTCTTTTGTCCTCTATAAAGAGTAATTTTGTTTTTAACATAAAATTTCCAAAATAAGTCCTTCGACATTACCACAACTTTCTCGCAAGTCGTAACGGTACAAATTAAGCAGAAGAAAAAAATATGTTTGAAGGGAAACAAATTCGTAATAAATCTTTCGCCAACTTAACACATTTGAGAAGATGAGTATCTTCACACGATTATTGATTTATTGTGTGCCTCACAAGAAAGTAGCAGGAAATTATCCCTTCAAACTTAGAAACTGTGCTAGTCCATGATATTTACGGATTTTGTTGTGCTAATTTAGTAAAATTTTCAAAGAGTCTTGTATATTATAATTATATCGTTTTTTCTTCCCCATGCTTAATTTATTTAATACTCTACGATGCTAATCAAAGTTGTTAACTTTTCGCTTTTGACGGTTGATCTTTTTTTTTTTCTCATTCTTGAGATACAAGAACATCATTAAATGTACAGAAGGAACGTTTCCTTTTGAATGCAAAATAGAAAATTCCTATTTCCAAAACCATGAAGTTTTACCGTTTTTTGAGCAAGTCATATATTAAAAAAAAAAAAAATTGTCGTTACTTGAAACACAAGAATTTGGTTTCCTTTTTCCTTCGGTTTTGATTTAAAGTCGCACATTATTACCAAGTTAAAAACCATACATAAAAGGAAATGTGTCTTTATCATTTCCTTTCCATGATGTGAAAAAAAGGACACTATTTCTCTCCAAGTTCTAAACCGATTCCTATATAAACAGGCATAGACGAAAGACTCTGATTACAAATCATAAATCTTTCACAAGTTCTCAATATTCTCGCATTCTTAAACTCTTCAATTTGGTGTTTTCTTAAAAAGGTTTTTGACAATGGAGAAGATACTTGACGGACGAACTAATGGAGCACTCAAGAAGACGAAGATCGTGTGTACTCTTGGTCCAGTGTCCAGATCTGTGGAGATGATCGAGAAGCTTCTCAAAGCTGGTATGAACGTAGCCCGTTTCAATTTCTCCCATGGTACTCACGAGTACCACCAAGGAACTCTCGATAACCTCAGAACCGCCGTGAAGAACACTGGTATTCTATGTGCCGTCATGCTTGACACAAAGGTAACCTAATTCACTAATAAACCTTTCTAAATTTCTGTTTATTGGACCATAATAGTAATAATACTCGATTTGGGTTTTAATTTAACTCGGTTCGATATGGTTTTCAGGGTCCTGAGATCCGAACTGGATTTCTCAAAGAAGGCAAACCGGTTCAGCTAATTCAAGGCCAAGAGATCACAATTACAACTGACTACACCTTGGAAGGAGATTCAAACACAATCTCGATGAGCTACAAGAAACTTGCAGAGGATCTCAAGTCAGGGGACGTGATTCTCTGTTCGGACGGTACGATCTCTCTGACCGTCTTGTCCTGTGACAAGAATAACGGTCTTGTTCGTTGCCGATGCGAGAACTCGGCAACCCTTGGAGAGAAAAAGAACGTTAATCTCCCAGGAGTTGTAGTTGATCTCCCTACGCTTACAGAGAAAGATCAAGAGGATATTCTCAAGTGGGGAGTTCCGAACAAGATCGATATAATCGCTCTTTCCTTTGTTCGTAAAGGATCTGATCTCGACCAAGTCAGAGACCTGCTTGGGGAGCACGCAAAGAGAATCGTGCTTATGTCAAAGGTGAGTGAAAGGAAAACAGAACACTTTTTTTTTCCCCTCTAAGTGAAAGCTGTGAATTCTTAAGTTGTATACTGACACTGTGATGATAATGACTCAACAGGTTGAGAATCAAGAAGGGGTGAGGAACTTCGACAAGATTCTGAAGAACTCTGATGCATTCATGGTGGCTAGAGGCGATTTAGGAATGGAGATTCCGATCGAGAGGATCTTTCAAGCTCAGAAGATGATGATAGAGAGAGCTAATGCTGTCGGGAAACCAGTCGTGACAGCTACACAGATGCTAGAGTCGATGACCAAATCTCCTCTTCCGACAAGAGCCGAAGCCACAGACGTGGCCAACGCTGTCCTCGACGGCACGGATTGCGTCATGCTAAGCGGAGAAACCGCCGCCGGAGCACACCCTGAGGCCGCCGTAAAAATCATGGCAAGAATCTGTAAGGTGGCAGAGGACACGCTCGATTACGACGCTGTGCATAAGAAAATCCAAGAAGCTGTTCCGTTGCCGTTGTCCCCAGTCGAGGATTTGGCCGCTTCCGCCGTCTCAAAGGCAATGAATCAGAGCGCCAAGGCGATTGTGGTCCTCACCAAGGGAGGCTACACGGCGGCGCTTGTGGCGAAGTACAGGCCCAGCGTTCCGATTCTCTCGGTGGCTATCCCGGATGATTGCGAGTCGAGGTGCCCTGAATCGGTGGCGAAACGTGGCTTGATTTACCGTGGAATCATTCCGGTGGTGGCGACGGGAGCATATGGTTCGCCGGAGGAGGCGACTAAGTTCGCGATCGAATTCGCAAAGAAGAAAGGAATCTGCAAGGCTGGAGATTCGGTTGTCTTGTCGCACTACAACGATGGTTCCTCTGTTCTCAAGACCTTGCCCGTGGAGTAGACTTGTTTTCTTTTTTTCGGACACGGGGGTCAGTTTTGATGTTTCAAATTTTTGGGGTCAGAATTAGAAGTTTAACTCTTATATTCTTTTAGACTTTTTGTCCCATTACCTTTTTAAGGTTTTTCGACATTTTTGATTATTTAATATTTATGCCGAGAGATTACGAATCAATCATAAATCGAACCCCTTTTCTGCGTTTGATGTTCGGCGTTCAAAGTTCGAAGTATGTACGTTTGTGCATGGATTTTTAAACGCAAACGCCAAACGCTCTCGTCTTCTTCGATATTCTACATGGGCTCATTTTTGGGCTCCTTCGCCGTGGGCCCATTTTTGGGCTCCTTTGCCATGGCCCATTTTCTTACTGGTTGGTGAGCGTGACCGATTTATCACTGGCTTTAGAAGAAGTATATGTCACGAAATCCTTGTTCGAACACTCGTGTTATGCATTACATTTGATATAATTGGTGGAACGTACTTTAATAAAAATCTTAAAAGAGTTTTTCCAAAAGTAATAATTGTTGCTTTGGTAACTTATACGTGATCAATGGAAAAGGAAACGAAAAAAGAGGGCTCTAGGAAAAAGGTGGCAAAATGGCAATCATCTAGAAACCTAAAAAGGAAAGAATCGGTTAGCCCTGCTGCAAGTATTCATCTAAAGACTTAGCTTTAAACGGAAAGTTTGCTGTAATGTCGCGTTACTATATTCATCAACAGATTAATAGTGGAGGATTCCAAACCCATATCTCAAACTAGTTCTTGGGTTTCTGCAAGGGTCGGATTTGGAAACTTATGTTGTTTAAATTGAAGTTTTAGTACGAAAACTTAAATGTTGGTCATCTAGCCTCATGATATAAAATTTCAACCATCACAACTATTATGAGTTGAATTTTGTCTTTTGGAATTTATCTTTTCATTTTTTTTCTTTGTCGTTAATGCAAAAAAGTATAAAAAGTTCAATTTGAAGAACAACACTGTTGTACACTAGACGGAACAATTTGTAGCTGTTTGACGGAAGACTCAGGTTTTAATTATCGTACCGAAGAACAAAGGAAACGGAGGGAAAACGAAGAAAACGACGATAAATATCAAAACTTATCTTCAAAGAAGACGCTCAAGTTCTCCGTGTGGTCGGAAACGGGCGGTGCGATGCGTAAAGTAACATGAAGAAATATTCGATGTATGTAGTTACAGATATTGTAGAATGGCATAATTAATAAAAGTACTAGTATAGTTTAATCCTCAACATAAAAGGATCACGAATTCAAAGAATAAAAAATAAATAAAAGGATCACACGGAAACTCAACATTTGTGTTAACTCTTGAAAAATGAAAACTAAGGTTATAATCTGTTATAAATACTAAAGTACGTAAACGTAAAGTAATCGATTTTAATAACTAATTAAGTTCCTTAAGACAGAAGACTTAGGGATCTGCAGTTTGTTTTTACAAGAAACCCATCATTAATTACTGTCCTTACTAAGCATCTTTTAATTTATTTAGTTTATTGTTAGATAGTTTAATACCCCAGCAGTAAACTAAGATATGAGATGGCTAATATGATGCCCAGATTCAGGGAACAACTCACATGCTTCGTGAGCTGTGTTCTTCCTCTCAGTTTATTCAGATTCTGTAGGTCCATATATATTTTTCCCCTTTATGTTCTGATTGAAAAGGAAAATGAATTTCTTAATATTCTTTCACCCAAATAACGACAAAACTATAGGTATTTTCGCACTTAACCATGCATGAACGCTATAGTTATTGCTCGAGAAGTGAAATGTGACTTAACTTAGAGACGGTAGTGTAATACTAATAACTATAAAATTGTCTGGTTGGTAAAGCATACAAATACTTCACTAAACGTATATAATTTTTTTGGGAACTTTAGACTTTACATTAAAACGACGAGCTTGTGAGATTAGGATTCAAACTCATAGAAAATACCGGGATTAGAAAAAGGTTGAATTTTAGGACAACAGGTTTACATATTGTCTTGTTATTATATCTTGTCACATTAATACATAGTATGCATAGATATATTGAATACCTCTCGAGATGATAAAGTTTCTTTTTCATCTTAATTCTCCAGTATGTTTAAATTATGTGCACCCTCGAAAATAAATTATTTATATAAATAATAAGACAATTTTAACAAGGAGATAAATTATACGAAGTATTATATGTATATGTACAAGTTAATTACAAAGAGATATAATTCAAAATACAAAGCTTTTCCTCCCGAACTAAAAACTAAGCAAACAATTAATAATCGTCTAACTAACGTTCATTGCCTAGGAAAACCTAATAATCTTACGTATATATACGAACAAATTAATTACCTGATTAAAATCAGTAAACAAAGTAAAATGCAATGCCACTCTCACAGATTCACAATCAATAGTAACCTTCAAATTAGTTAGTAGTCGTCCCAAAAGATCCCCAAGTCATCATCATCATACGAAGTCTTGTTACCATCCATCATCGCCGAATTCACCATCACTGGATACGAAGATATCTCTGGGGTCGCGGTTGTGTTCACGTCTGAACTTAAACCGGTTTCTTGAGACACACTCACAAGAGAATGCTCCATCTTGATCACACCCTTGTTATTACTGCCCCAACCCGTCCCGTAACCCAAACCGGATCCAGAATTCTGGACCGAGTGGTAAGGGTAATTGAGGGTTTGGGCAGGGAGGTAGGTGTTGTCGACCGCGGCGGTTGTAGGGTGATGGAGGATGGGTTTGAGGTCGTGTTGTTGGCCGGCACCGGAGAAGCTTGGGCCGGACTGACACAAGAAACCAGGATCGATGAGAGGAGGGAGAGATGAGAAGTCTAAGAGATGATCAATGTTGTCAAGAGATTCAATCCTTATGAGTTGATTTGTAGTACTAGTAGTAGTAGTAGTGGGAGGAGGAGCGTTCTTATGAAAAACCCTACACACCACCCATTCATCCTATAATCATCACCCACACACAAAAAGTTTCGTTAGTTAAAGATTCCTCATTAATTGTATATTTTATGTTTTGAATTAATCTTGAACTAATTTGTTTATAAGATAAAACGTTTGAACACCAATCACATTTCGTATGCATCAGAGTAAGATCTTTCTCACAAAGTTTCTAATCAAACGAATTAAATCAAATTAATAGTTTTGACATACCCTTGCGGATTTAGGGAGATTGTGATAAGAATATTCGCCATCAAGACGATACTCATGCATAACCCAATTGGTCTTTTCACCTTTTGGAGCTCTTCCTCTATAGAACACAAGTGTTTTCTTCATCCCAACAAGACAACCTTTGCCTCTAAAGATCTCCTTGTCCTTCCCGGTCGCTTTCCAATAACCGGACAAGGTTGCACGGTTCGTCCTCATGCCGGTCGGGTACTTCCGATCCCTCTGGCAAAAGAAGTAAAACTCCTTCTCCCCCATCTTTGCAATTTCTGCACCCGCACAAAAGTAAAATCAAGAATCAGAATCTTGATGTATGTATGACAGTTTTTGAAAAGGTCAAAAGGAAAGAGGAAAAAAAGAAGAAGATCACGACTTGACTTACTTGGTAGATCCCAAGGCTCGTTCTTGTTAAGGTCGGCTTGGCCAATCGCAGCCGCGGTGAATCGGACGTTGAAGACCTTCTCTTTAAGGTAGTGAATTATGATCTCTTCGTCAGTTGGATGAAACCGAAACCCCGGAGGCAAATCCACAGCCTCCTGATCTCCTCCTTGGTTCACAACTACACCTCCTCCTTCCACCATCTCTGTTTATGTGTACGCTTAATCAATAACGATAAAGATGAAGATAATTCTTGATGGATAAAAGGAAAAACCAGGAAACTTTTTAAGGAAAAGGAGATCGGTGAGGGAATATATATGTGTTTATTGCAGACACACGTCGGCGTTGAAGAAGAAGGAAAGAGGTTGAAGAAAGATAAAAGAAGAAGCAAAGGGTGGAGAATTTTGAGGAGGAACTAGACAGTTAAAGGAAATGAAATGAAACTATCAAAAAGTAGAAAAAAAACTAGCTAATTTATACAGAGGGAAGATAAGGGATATGAAATTAAAATAATTTAAACCAAGAATTGTTTTTTTTTTCTTTTTTCTTCTTCTTTTTTTTTGGTGATGTAGCAAAGACACGTAGGCCTTAAGCAACTTCCTGAATTGGTGAAAAAGCCTCCACATTAGAAAACGCTTTAAAATGTTTTATATGAAGGCGATTTTGAATTTCTCTGTTTTTTTTCCAACCAGCTGCCTGTCTACCTCTAGTTTAATAATGTTACTGAATTTCCCGGTATTTTTAGTTCTTTTTCCTTACTCGAGTTTTAGGTTATTATACTACGACTAAGAATAATACTTTTTTACGTTCAATAGTATTTTAACTAATAAAAAGCTGTCGATATATGTGACGATTTATTTAGTGGGAGACTTTTGGGATTTCCCACTCAAACTCATATTATTTTGGATTCTAAATCATATCATTAACTCTAATTAGGAAAAAAGGTTGTATAGAATCCATATGGTGACACGTCTGTAAAATACGTTTATGGTTAATACTTTATTTACAAAATTAATTCGATTTGTTTTATATTTTTTTATCTCCATTTCATTATAGTGAGATGAAATGAGTAATGGCTTCCATATTCACATGACCTACATCTACCTTTTGACAAAAAGACCCCTTTTAGAAAGAAAATAAAAGAGTCATGGGAAAGAAAACGTTTGAAGGGAAATATACCACTCTAGGAACTGTTAAATGGTTGGCTTCCCGTTGTTATGTGGACCCATATCACTAAATATGTCCTTTTAAATTCTTAATTATTAATAAATAATACTCCAATCATCATAATTTAAAAGAAAATCTATATTTATCAGATTTTTATAAGATTGTCCACCCCCAAATTAAAATTTTAATCGAACAAAAATAATCTTCAAATTGCTGACTATCTTTCACACAAAAAAAATGCTGACTGTCAATATTAGCTAGGGACTGAAAAATAATTCCAAATGGGTGATTGTCAATAACAAACTGCCGCTGTAGATTTTAAATTCCGACCTATATCTTATCACTTCATCAATATATATATACACTATTCCTTACCTATGCAACTAAATAGTACTAAATAATTACGGAAGACAACTTTGTTGATGAAAAAACACTGCAAACTTTCGTGGTATGATAAGCGATAATACTAGTTGGTATTAAAAGAAGAAAAAACCTACAAGTTCGTTTTTGTGGATATGATGCGAAAATACTAGTAATTGTTTTTCTTTTTTCCAGCAAAGCTAGTATAGGTCTTTGATAACAATTTTTTCTTTAATTGTTATAGCTGTTATGTGGGTATTTTCTTTGAAAAGTTTCCCACGATAGGACACCTAATCTCCAACTAACTTAACTGTCTAATTGCCTCTGTTCACCGCTATATTGTATTGTCTGAATATTACATACTCAAGTATTAATTATAGATGGTAAATGTATTTTTCCGTAGCTCCATATAAATTCATATACGTACTTTACTGCAAACCGGCATATAAATGCTTTTATACTAATTTGGTATTAGTGTCAAGCAGGAGTTAATTGTTTTAGGAGTTGTTGAAATAAGTCGGTGAATTAGTGCAAGTATTAATTAACGACTTTTTGATTCTCAACTTTTGGTTGTCGTCGTATATGCATCCATAGATCTGAAGATGAATGTTTGCCCCAAAAAAAGGATGATGGAAGCTGAATAAGAATAGGTCATACCGATAATATGATATACAATGATATTATATCGACCACAAGTTGTAGAATAAAATTAAGGATGAATTGATAAATAAGTACAGTTACGTTAGTTGACAAAAAAAAAGAAGTACAGTTACGTTATTTATTTATTTGTTCGAAATTTCTCAAACAGTATTATAAGAAAAATCGTGTACTTTGTATAAATTCGTATTTTTTTTTGTTTTGGCGCGTGGACCCCATAATAGAATAAGAGTAGTTATAAAATGTATGCGGGCGTAGCTTAAGAAGGTTGACTTTTGGTTCCAAAGGCAAAGACTTAAAAGCGAAGGAGCCGTATCATTTGGTGACGGCTCCTGACGTAAATTATGACATCACCACATCTACTTATTGGGTCATGTGGACCCGGCCCAGGCCTTTTAACTATCGATACACTGACGTAGTCGATCGATTTTATGAAAATTACCAGATTACACGAACAAGCATGATACTGAAAAACCAAGAGTCGTTAAAGAAATAACTAAATATTGTGTTTTCTTCTTCTTTCGATTATTGTGTTATGGTAGCTAGAACTTGATTACAGCACACAAAATTACAAATGAAAAGATTGATCATGTTAATCTTTGTTGTCTTGATTTCATTAATTATAATTATTTTTCTAAAAAAAATTATCGAGTATATCTTACGATTATGAATATAAAAGAACGAATATAAATGATGATTCACTAATTCGTTGTGTGCAAGTAATTATGGAGATGATCTATCAAGGGCTATGAAAGAAAGAATAATTTGGATTTTCATCTCCACGTGGATTACGAGACACCGCAAAGATATGTGTATAAAATATCAACCAGGGACGAGGACGATCCCTTTTAATACGACTTGTGAAAACGATTTTACAGACTTATTTCGTTCAATACTTCTCAAAAAGAGGTTTAAAGAAAAAATATATATTCATGCTCAACAAGCGTGTCAATATATGTAATTTATGCCTATATCAAACATGAATGTCGTTCGAACTTCGAAACAATTATCTCGGAAATTTCTAAAAACCATTTGATTACCTCACAAAGTAATAATACGTCTCTAACCCAAAAGAAGAAATTGCAATAATACTCTAAAAATAATCAGAATTTTCAACGGATTAGAAGAAGAGAGATAAATGGAACCAAAATTATTATATAATTAGCTCATAAGTCCTAACCGAACTGCAAAAACATTATTTGAATACAAGCTTTGTATTTGATATGGTCATATATCAACCACTAGTAATTTATATATATGTGTTTCCTTTCCCCCACAATACTTTGGTAATTTTAACGACTCCTACTTTTCAATCATATACCAAATGGTCCTTTCTAGCCTTGATATTGAAGGCGAGGACTCATCAATAATTCCTGATTCAGAAAACTAGACTGTTGAACCATACTATGATCCAAATGATCTATGCTACTATTATTGTCACTAAAGTTGTTGGTCATCTTCTTCGAAGTGTTCATCGTTTCTTCCGCAAAATCCACTCTCTCTCTTTTGTTTCCTATAACACTTGTCTCTGACGCTGGAGAGCTCAATCGGGGTAACTTTTGATCCAAGTAACGGCTTCCGTAGATGTCAGGGTTCGAGATATTTTCAAACATGAAAGAAAACTCTGTTTCAGTACGAATTTCCGGAGTTTCGTTTAGAAAATTTGTGAGGAACGTCAAATCTGTAGCGTCTAATAGGTTCGAGAAAGAAGATTTCTGGCGTTTAAGGGTTTGATGGTTTGGCAAAAGGGTTTCGCTGACTACTAATGGTTCGTTGTCATTTTCCGCATGTTCTTGATCGCTTGTAGCAGAGCCAACATTTGGTGATGACAATGAAGCGTGTGATTTCTTGTAAATCCGGCAAAGAACCCAATCATCTAGCTGCAAGAGAATTAACAAGGAATATAAAAATCATAACTATTTAATTGGGCAAAAACATAAAACAGTCAACGTAAGCATTGATTAACCAATCTTGATTAAAAATGGTTTATCGGTATATATCCGCTATTTCCCGTCCGATTAATATACTTTTTTAACTAAACCAAGTGGGTGATTGGTTGGGCTGTAGTTGTAGATTATTTGCTTTAATATTTTGTCTGTAATTATATTTGCTGTAGCAGTATCTTCTGTAGCTTTAAAAATTAAATGAGAAATAATAAGAAAAAGGAAAGAAATTGCTACAGCCTTATTTTTTTCCTACAGCTTTAGAAATATTGCTTTAGTAAATAAGGTACTTACAGCAAGTTTTACAGATTTTTGGCTGTAGCTTTAAAAATGAAGATACAGCCTGATTGGTAATTTTATAGGCTGTAGATAAAATTTAAGGCTGTAGATAACTACTACAGCCCAACCAATCACCCCCATAATTGTTTCTTTGTAACTGAATCAAAATCACCATAAATAATCAATTCTTTAACAAAATCTTACCCTCATTGAATACTCTCTAGATTTCAGATTCTCATCTCCCAAATTATTGACTTGGCTACTGCTCCTAGAGTGGGCCACTCTTTTGGGGGATAAGGATTCGGAAAGTCGATATTCATGCATGATCCAGTTGGTTTTAACACCTTTTGGAGGCTTTCCTCTATAAAACACGAGAGCTTTTTTAATACCAATGTTTTCATGACATCCTTCACCATTTGGTACCGCGATTAGTTTATCTGTTCCCGTGGCTTTCCAGTATCCAGACGCAGCTGCTCTGTTTGGTCTTGCTCCGTTAGGATATTTCCTATCCCTCGGACTGAAAAAGTACCACTCTTTCTCTCCATACGGAGCCTTGGCTGATTCAAACCAAACGACATGTTACGATACTAATCAAAACGTCAACAAAAGGAACTATGCATAAACAAGTTTTTTTTTGGGGGATAATTTGCGTGTACAAGTTAATGTAGTGGAATAATATTGGTTAGTTTACCTGGTAAGTCCCATGGATCAGATTTATAGATATCAACATCTGCGATTATGGAAAGTGGGACTGGTGCAGAGGAAACCTTCTTTCTAAGGTAATGGAGAATGAGTTCTTCATCTGTTGGATGAAATCGAAACCCTGGTGGTAAACTGGTTCTTGGATCCTTGCTTATCATTGTTTCTTAGTGTGATCTTAAGAATCTTATATATATAGAAATTTTCAATTGATAAGAAAGAACAACAGAAGAGAAGGACTGTTTTTCGTGAGGAGCAAAGAGCCAAAGAGGTAAAGAAGAAGTGAGCCAAAGATTGAAATTTTTCGTAGAGCAGGTTGCGAGGCAATTTATGGTGCGTGGATTTTTGTCCTTTAGTACTACTATTATATGTATAATTTTAAAAGAAAAGAAAAAAAGAGGAAGAATAAAAATTCAGAACAAAGGAAAAATACAGAATATTATTTTTATGTAAAGTAGACCGGTAGAAAAAGGTCCAAAAACAATATTAAAGTAGTCGTTAAAAATAAATAAAAACCGGTTCAAATTATTTTCCAACCAAATAAAATATTTTTAAAAAAAGTTATTAGATCTTTATGGCGAGAAGCTAACAAATATCGTCGTCGAACTCAAGCATGTATTATGAACAGAAACTAGAATTGAATAAATAATATATTCTTAGTCAGACTTTTGATCGTTTTGTGCATGTTGTCTATATATTCTCATAATATTTTATTTAACATTTACGTCAAATTAGTTATTAGATTGATAATAAGGAAGTTTGTACTATTTAGACTTTAATTTTTCAAGTATTTAATCCAACATCATTATCGTGGTAAATAATATTCAAATTTGAATATGTCGAAAATTTGCAACTTAGCTATTGAATCCAAAAATTCGTATATATGTATATAAAATTTCTGAGAAATAGTCTTCAATCTATTCCTAAAAGAAATTCAAAAATATCTATAAGGATCCAAGTATGAACACAAATGTTCCGTTTTCAAATATTTTAAGAGTTATATAATTATTTATTTGTGTCATTGTATTGAGTGTGAATAATTGAAGAAGTTTTGTTAGAGAAGTGGACCCAAACGAGACAGCTGTGTCCTCTGAGATTTCATCTGATTGGTTGGTTTTACTTTTGTCCTAACCATATCCACGTAAGCCCAGATGCGGCTGCTGACGCAAACATCATATACTCTCTATTCACTTATCAGAGTGGTTGTTTTTTTTTTGGAGAAAGACTTGATAATTAATGTAAAAAAAAAATTATTGGAACGAACTAGTATACACATAGTTGATACTTGTATGCAAGGAGACTATTTTTGTTTTCTCTGGTTGTAGAATAATTAAGGATAAGAGTATATGAGACTGTTAATTATTTCATTTTTTTTTTATTGAAAAAAGAGGAAGGAGGGGGCGCAACGGAGCGGTACAAATTACAAAAGATGGGAAACGAAAACAATTAGTTCATATTGTTTGTATTAAATATTTTGTGAAGAACAGGGTCTTGACATTAAAATCGGCAAATTATTAGTAAAACACTACCGTGTTCTTTTAAATCCGATGTCAGCTGCTTTATATGATTCATGTATTTTTCCAAGTTTGTTGCGTTGGTTGAATTTTCCCTAGTTTTCATATATAGATAACAATTATTATTCATGGATGATAAAAATAAGTTGTGTGTTCAAAAATAGAAATTTTAAATACGAAATAGATTTCCTTCTTCCCTCAAGTATACAAGAGTTAAGGAGATAAGAACAACTTTTAAATGAAAAAGAAAAATTTAGACAATTGTTCTATGCATACTCTTTATCATCATGGGGATGCAAAATTGTGCACAAGATGAATAAATGAATAAGAAATTTTTATTTTTCCCATCGAACCCAAGTTGAATATTTTTTTCCTGATCTTTTAAATTTGCGTATATATAAAGATTTAAAAGATATATACCAATTATTATATTATATATATACGTTTATTAAATTATAAACAGCTTTTACTAGCACATAAAAATGCAATCGAACCATACAAATTGTTTAATACTGTAGTTTGTTTTATGTAGTTACCGACCAAGTTATGATAAATTAAACAAACCAAAATTTCGATTGGACAAAACGAGATGAGAACTGACACAAAACTTTGAATCAAATCCTTAAATATATGAATTAAATGTAACCTTCACCACAGCCGCTCTAACGTGTGTGAAGGCTAAAAGGACAATAATTTGTTGACAAAGAGGCCAATAATTATCGTTTAATGTAAAATATAAGTAATTAATTACGTGTTTTGTCTAATGAAGCAAGTATTAAACTAATCTTAATTTGATATGTTTCTTGGTGGGATGCAAACCAAATTTAAACATTTGTTTCTTCCCAAAGAGCCAACGTGGAATCATAAACGCCCACATGATCTGTTTAACGTTTACTTTAAAACGTAATGTAATAAGCTAATTATACTCTTTCATGTATTAAACATACATAATTCAGACAAAGTTTTTTTTCTTAAATGATAATGACATGCCACGGCGGCATTCACACACACACGCAAACCACACGCTAACCCAATTTCCCCCTAAAATACTTCTCATTTTGATTTTTCTCTCTAAACTTTTAAGTACGCGTCAGTCCTATTTATTTCCAGCTGTTTATATATTGTAGGGATAGTATGATATACCGTATATTATGATATTTTTTGTTATTTCAGAATGTGAAAAACTTACACTAAACATTTTTATTGAAGATACTCTCACAAACTAAACCCATAATATTCTAAATATGCGAAATTTATGGATGGGAATTTGACAAATATGCTATACCTTTACAATCTCCTTTAAATTTTCATAGTTTTGCTATGTATATGTAGTTTCATTTTATTTGTCAAATAATGTGACGTCGAAATTATAAAACCCAAGTTTTTCTTTAAGAAAAAAACGTTATAAACCCACTGATAATGAATATAGTACATGCACGTACGCATAATAACAAATGAGCAAGCAATTGCAAAGTAAAAACCAACTACCAAAAAAGTAGTTGTGAAGAATACATGCTACAAAGAAGTTAAGTATTGTTAATAATTAAAAACACATTACGCAGGAAATTTATCAAATGTGACTTCTGTTTCGTTTGTTGAAAATGGAGCTTGTCATATGCCATAAGGTAATTAAAAATACACATATTTTAAATTTACTAAAATCTAAAAGTCTCCCACAGATAGATAAAACAAGAAACATGGAAAATTAAATTGTCAACGTGCCAGCAACCAGTACCAGACGAGACGAGACGAATTATTTGAACATAGACCAGTGAATAATTGTTCTGTAATATTTCATCACATATACATCGACCATTGTAAATTTGAGAACAGTACCGATCGTCCGGATGCTCAAAATTTACTTTTTGTCAACGTTCGAATTATTCAGTAATATTACATGTACATTTTACGATATACATGTTTGATAAGAACTTGAATAAGCTTCTAAATTGAAACTGGCATTTAAATATATATTATGAGTAGCTATTGACGAAATTAATATCATGAGTAATTGAATTAGTTGGTCGACAACTCTATACTGAAATTTGAATGTTTGTAAATAGAACATACGGGAAAAATGAAACAAATACAGTGAATTAAATTTTGGATAATTTCGAATGTCCTAGTACTTATACTTAACATCACTTCTTTTCCTTTTTTCCGATAGCGACTGGCATCAGTATTATTTTGTTTATTTTTCTGAGTCAATATGTAATTTTTTCTTTTTTGGCAATAACAACATCAATTACGAGTGCTTCATTTGTTATGAAACCAAAGCAGGAAGATTGTCGTGCTCACAAGAACTAGATTTACTGGTGACCTGAAAATTTTCTGACAAAAGATTTTCCATTTATTTGTCTATATCAGTTTGTGTATAGTTTATATATATATATATATATATATATATTATTTTGGGCAAACGTGTATAGGTTATTTGTTATAAAGTTTAGACTAAAATTATGGGAGATAGTAAGGAGAAATAGACAGTTATTGAAAATTGGAAAACGCCAAAATCTGAAGGAACTTGCTTTAGGAGATAGAGAGAGAGAGAGATAGACAAGCATTATTGATAAATTTATAATAAGCCAAACCGTAAAAGATAGCATATGCCAAAAGAATGAAGTAAGTCCACACTCCTCATAAAGGTTTGATATTATCCACTTGAATTCACTTGTTTTTGGAAAAGTTGAAAAACCAACCTTGACCAAATGATACGTGAATGTGTCCATGGCAATATATATATTCCATACAAGCAAGAAGATATTTATCTTTTGATGAATCATTTCATTAATTATAAAGGCAGTAACTAGATACGTAACTAGCCTAGTATACGTGAGTATACTCTTCTCTCATTTACTGATGTTTTGAAGTTATTTTTTCTAATTTCATACATATTGATATCTTGTATATTATATATATTATTTAGTTAGTATGCGAAGAACAAATTTTACCGAACGGAAAATAATGCTGATCTAGTTAACATCCTTTTCTTCTTTTTCGTTATATATCTTTTAATCTTTATATAGTTTGAGATTACGTTTTCGTTTCTGGAATGATGGGTACTAACTTAGCTGAATAAGTGGTCTCCTTACGTAATTTAGGAATGGTATTTTATACTTTCGCACTTATTTTTCTCACATCTTTTTCGATTTCTCCACTACGGAGATAAAGATATATAATACTAAAATATTATACTTATAAATACGGGTGTGGATGGATCCTTCACAAGAATATATGTAAAAAAGAAATGGATTTTCGATTATCTCAAATAAGTGTGTCTTAGTGTGATTAGATATAATGAAAGCTTACTTGTTCTACTGGAATTTGAACACTCTCTTGTCGAGTTTGCAACTACTCACCAATCAACATCTTATACTTTTAAGTCTTTTAACTTTTGTTTTCTGGAAGAGAGTTCTTTTAACCACATTTACTAACAGAGTTTTAACATCTTTATTGTAAATGCCAATGTACCGTCTACAACGGATATGTTGAAAACTCCAACCTTCTATACACAAGCCGTGCAAGGCTACTTAATATATTGAAAAGCTTGAAGTACAAATAATAAATTGATTGTGAAGCAAATAACCCTTATATAGTCTATATATATAGCTTATCTGATTTGAGTTTTCATAGAATTCAATAGTTTCTTTACAAGTTTATATATATTAATGTATTAGTTTGGTCTTCCAAGTCAAGTTGAAGTTGGTGACATGAGATTAGAATGGGTGGGCGTGTAAATGGTCATAAATCAAAGTAGTTCAGTTTATATGACACGACCACTTATATAACGTATAAGTTCCAAACTATAACACCTTTCTACTTTTGATCAAAAAAAAAAAAAAAAAAAAAAAACCCNACCTCTGACTTGTCAACGCTCATCCCCAATCCTTTTTGCACACACTTATCGCAATCACAGAAAATTAAAGGGAAACATATGGCCGATTTATGGGAATTTATCGGGATTTGGATATATAGACTAAAAAGGGGAGATATAATGATTTACTGGAATTACTATATTAAGCTAAAATCAATCCCGATAAAAATAAAAACTAAAATCAATCCATCCCAAATAATTGTAGGTACGTTTGACAAAAGAAAAATAGTACAAAAAGACAATTCAACATGGACAAACTACATAATCAAATTCTCAACCGTCAAGAAAAAAACGCCCACTAAGGGAAACATTTATACGAAACCGAGGACACGTATGCAGTTTAGTTTACAAAAAAATATTAAATATATAATACGAAGGGATCGAAACTCCTTTTTTTTGTTCTTTCCTAGATGATTCTTGTAGCAAAACTCGATAGTAAGGAAGTTAAAGGTTTATGATAATAACAAAATTTTGAGGTAGAAAGAAAAGGTTGGGGGATATTTTGGGAGAAAATCAAAAGAATATGGGTTTTTTGTGCAAATTCCCGAAAATGACCCCACTCATGGTGAGGATACGGCCTCTATGGCGCTTCCTAGTGGCCACGCAGCTTCCACGGCGTATTCTCCATACTTCACCTTCTTCACTAACGTTATTGTCTGTGATGGCTTCAATCCTGTTTATTTATTTTTTAACAAAAATAATTAAATTAACATTAACGTTATCGTCTGTGATGGCTTCATAATATCAGAAACCTAACAAGATTCCAATTACTATGTGCCTGCCCTTCAAATATTCTAACCAGTATCATGATCATCCTAAACTATCATCAGGCGTAGTGTGAATGCATCTTTTTTTGGGTTCGTGAGTTAAAAGAAAAGACGTAAAGAGTAGCTTACCAAATCCATCAACGAGAAGAGTATATTGGTAAACAAGATCCAAGCACAAGTAAGGAAGATTGTCTTCCTCCACACGTGGGAACTTCGATTTCCCTTCTCCAATTTTCATGTTACAAGCTTGGCTGGCTGCTTTCTCAAAGTCAACTGGACGAACCATAGCCACAGGTTGCGTCGGGTCAACAAAACCAGCCTGCCATCACCACCAATGGATTTAAGCATAACAGACAATGTGATGTCACTTAAGTGCTTAATAAAGACTTAAAAGGCGATAAATATTGACCTCTGCGGCTCTATCAAAGAAAAATGATGCAACAAACATATTCTTTTGGCCACCACCGCCTCCACCGTTCCATACCCCACCGAATGTGCATTTCATGTGTGTACACAGTGAATCATTGATTTTGAGTGCGTTAAGAGCTACTCGCCGGCATTCGTCAACACTTGCACCAGATGGAGAAGCTGCGGCTTTAAACGCTTTTCCACCATACTTGTAAGCACCTGAAACGAATCACATGTTCCATGGTAATGTGATGAGGACAGGATGAAGAGAGTTCTTGTTTGAAAGATAAAGTAATAATGTCTCCTACTTACCATCATAGCCGGTCACAATGCAGGGGTTGTTAGATCCCTCAGAAACTTTTAATATCTCTGCTCGGGCAGCCAATAACCCGTAATGTAGGTAGCTGCAATCAACAATCCAATCACGCGTTAAAGGTAAAAGCTACATAAAAACTAGTCTCGTGTCTCGTGTGTAAGGAAGAAGGAATTATCTTAATGGGTACAAAAGCAATGACAGATGACCAACCTGTGAACATAGAGGAAATACTTCCGTCCCTTGAGATACATTTCTCTGACATAAGAATCCTCGCCTTGTAATGGTTTCGGTGCACTTGCAGCATCTTCCTCTGATATAGCATATGCCATTTGAACAGATCCCCCTCCAAGATCAACCACTCCAACTGTCTCTGTGTAAGGCTTTCCCAAAGTCCTCAGCAAGTAGTTGATGGTCACCTGAAGAATGGACAATTTAGGGAAAAAAATGGAGACTTGTTACTTGACTTCAGCTTGTTTTAAGATACAAAAAGCAACATTATATTAAAGGATATCAGTCCTCGGAACGGAAAATAAAAATACTTAAAGGCATCCCTACAGAGACACAAGCACCCAAGTCTCTAGTCGATAGTATAAAGATAATGAGAATAGGAACATGAGTGTGACACTAAAAGTATATAAAAAAAGAAGCTGAAAACATACCCACTGATAAGAACCTTCCTGAGTACCATCAAGAACAGTAACTGCATTTCCCTCGGTCCTCAACCTGCTTCTGTCTTTTAGGAGCTCCCTAACCTTAAAAAACAAAACTACATTTGTTTAAAAGCTATACAAGCAGGCAGATGAGTGTAGAAACCACATGCACAAAAAGTTACCGCTTGCAAAATGTTTTCAGAAGCTTTGTGTCCCAAGGCCCTCAAACCAGCAGTTGCCTGGACAAAATATATAAACGCAAAAAGAGTTTAAATGAGAAATGAACGACAACACATGAATAGCTCCAATTATCATTATGTGGAAAGGAACTCGTTTCCGTACCCCAACTCTGACAGGAGTCTTCGGACGCAACTCACGGGGAACAGAAGCCTCTGCTTTGTCAAGAAGAGACACCAAAGAGTTTGCTGACTGCCGAGGATCGTTAGGATACGCGCTCAGCCCTGGTTTTAGCTGCAATGACATTGTGTTCGTGTAAGAAAAAAAACTGAGGCATGGAAGAGACAAGAGCCCAAACCAATGCAATAACAATAATACATTAATACCTGTAGGAAGAGCTCGAGCTCATTGTCCAAAGGAACGAGATCCAGATTCTGATCAAAACAGTAAACATGGACGCGGCTTCCAGAGCTTCCAGCATCGAAAATCACAGCGTACTTGTTCGGGCCTCCCTCGCGGTTCTTCAACGCAACCTCCTCCATGACCGAGACGGAGGTCGACGTCCCCGGCATTAGCAGAAGCACGAGAGTGATCAACACAATGGGAATGGAGATCAGGAGTAGGAGGCTGCGGTGCCGATGGATCTTGTCAGAAAGCGACTCGTGCCTCCCCATCGCTCGCTTCGCCGTCATCTTCCCGCCGTCGGTAGAGAGAAAGCCCTGGTGAGAGTCGGAGGTTGGAGAGTGGTTGCTGCCGGACAATCCGGTGGCGAGTCCTGACTCTAGTAGCTCAGAGGCGGAAGGGGAACGGTATCGGATCTTGTTTCCCGTGGCGGAGGACGCCGATGTCTTCAACGACTGCGGCGGATCCTTTAACGGATCCAGATCGGCGATCGATTGCGAGTGCGGCTGTTACCCCCGGAATGATCGATCCCACTTTTCGAATTCCAACTTGTGCTTACGGATCTGAATCGGAAAATTTGCCTAAGCGAATTGGACCAAATGAAGACGTTACGTTTGTGATTTAACGATTATAGTTGGGTAGCATTCACGGAAAGCTAAATACATTAGTGTAAAGTTTAAGACAAAAATTAAGATTAATTAAATTCACTAGGGGGAGTTTGGTTCGAGAGATCTAACTGAAGATAACCAAGCCAGATAAATCCCAACTAAACCGAAATGTGATATTTCCATGATTCCATCTATCGGTGACTCCCGCAAGCTCTGTTTGCTTTTGATTTCTTTGTTAGAGAATGAACCAAATACAACTAATCTAATCCAGACATTGATAATCTAATGTTTCTAATAACCGGAAGAGAGTAAATATTTTATGCACAAACCGGAGAATAGTTGTCGTCCGCACAAAATCCATAAATAAAGCGTCAATAATCTAAAACAATGATAAGGAGACTTTGAACTTTCTGTTGGTTTCTCCTTATTTTGGAATGGAAAAACCTTCTGAATCTTTCTACAGCCCGTCGTCTCGGTTGGTTTATCCTCAGGCTTTCTTGTGTTTCTTCTGTTTCTTCTGGGGTCGAGGTGGCGGGAAGATAGAACGGTAGACCAATGCAGCAGATAGAGCTCCTACGAAAGAACTGATCCAGTAGACGTAGATATGGTCCCATGTGTTGTGAGAGCTGTACATGTATGCCCACCCAAACGCCTGCATTGTGCAAACACAAGACGGATTTAGAAAAAGATGATCCATCTTTTTTAAGGAGACGCAATCACAATGTCGGGTTTAAGAGCGTTGGAAACTAGACCAATGATGTGAATACGTGACCCAAAGCCATAACGATGCTTTTCAAATTTAGCAGATGGCTTATGTAGTAGAAAGATAGACTTATTTAGTCATTCTCTTCCTAATACAGAACAAACATATGAAAGAGCCATATACTAAATCTGATCAGATTTGGACATGTTCTTTAAGTGAGGTTTTACTGTTGTTTGTTTCATTGCTAATGGACAAGACACGCTTCTAGGAAAAAAACAGAGAATGTGAACCTATGGATACTTACAATGGCAGGATTCATGGCTGGTCCAGTGTATTTAGAGCCAGCAACAACGAAGCAGATGGTTACAATAGCAAGCAAGAAGGTCTTAGCGAGTAATCTTCGTGGACCCCTGATGATAATAAGCAAAACCGCGAAGGTAATACCAAAACTTAAGACCGTTTCCGCAATAGCTCCGGTGTGTACATCAACCTGAAGTGAAGGCCCTGAAATCATATGCTTGTACTTCTCTGGTATGAACTCCATGATGGCCAATGCGCCTCCTGCAGCACCAGCTGCCTGGAGTCACCAAAAAATATCTCACATTGTAAGAATAAAAAAATCAGTGTATAGAAAGATCATGCAATTCAGTTAAATCATAAAGGGATTAAAGTGTTTATTACTCAATCTAACAGTCTTTCTATCTCTTTACAATGTTACACACAAAAACACATGGACACGCAAGAAACTTCAGAAAGAAGAAAAAAGCTAAAGAACAAATAAAGAAAGATCGACGAAGTAGATAAGGTTTTTGTTTTCCAGCTTTAATAAAGTGGCAAACACACATATCAACCAAATTTTTTAAGAAAGAATATGATTCTCTGTGTTCTTCTTGTCCAACAAAAAAAAGCAAAACCCCATTATGCTGAACTGATCAAAGTGAGAATATACTACCAACAGAAGATCATTCCCATTGTACAAAAATGATGATAACATTATGCAATTGAGCAAAGAAAAGGATGAATTTTTACTTCACCCAACCTAAATGGGGCTAAAACAGTGGGGACAGATCTCACAAAAGCAGATACTTCAGATTCACACACATAGTGGATTCGAAGAGACAAAACACAAGTTTTGGAACAAAACACAGATGAGAGAAGTAAATCTGTAGAACGAAGTAAAGCCAACAAAGCAAAGAAAGTAGGAGTGAACTCAAACTCCAAACAAAATGCTTTTCGATCTTTAGATAAGTAGTAAACCTGAGCAGGCAATCTGATGGCCAAGGTGAAAAGGGTATCTCCGGGGATACCGGCGGCGTAAAAGGCGGCGTTACCGGTAGGGTTGAAGCTAGCGCTACCGAAGATAACGGTGAAGATGGAGACGTAGACGAAAATCAGAAACGTGATGATCGCCAAGGGAGCCCAAGTGATCCCCTGAAAACCGGCGGCGGAGACAATCGCCTCCGTCTGAATACCGAAGGTCGCGGAGAGGACGACCCAAGAGAAGGTCATCAGCATATCCCCACTCGCCGCCTTCACCACACCCATTCTTCTGAAGATCGATAATTCTCTGTTTTTCTTTTTGGGATCTGGTGGTAGTTTGGCTTTCACAAGATTCTTCACACCTCTTTTTTCTCCTCGAATAGATCTTTATTTTATTCTTTACTTTGTTTTTATATAAAAAAAGAACGAAGATATCTTCTTTGTATGATTCACCTAACCAATCGTCTTGCAGTTGTTACAAAAGACACAAATAGTACGCGCTCTGTTTATTGAGTGTTAGTTGAATCTATACGTGGTTTTATATTTAATTATAAGTTTTCTAAATGAAATATTCGAAGCATAAAGATTCACAATTCGTTGGTTCTATAGTTTAACAATGAGAGAGAACACTATGTTATTTAATCACAAGAAACAATGCGTGAAGACTAGCTTTTGTCAGTCTGTAATATGGATTCATTTAAATTTTTATAGACGTCATGTTTAGTGATCTAGGTCTTCTTGCGTATCGTCAGAGTTCTTTTGATGAATATTGTATTTATTTCGGTGTTCTTGTTTTAGTTTCCTGAAAAGAATATGTATGGCCTCAATGTGCCTGTAACTGTAGAAATATTGGCGCTGCGTTAGTCAACAGTGATATGTAACTGTAGAAATGGGCAAATCCAAGTTTCATTTACCAGCTGCTTTAACCAGGTCAATATATTTCGAAAATTACCATCTCAAGGCATGGAATACGTACTTTGAAACATTAGATGTGTAACTTTTATTGTGGAGTTAGATGCATTATTCTCATGTTTTGGATTTAGACTCAATATTCTGTTACATTTCTTGTGACAAACAAATGTTTTCAAGTTTTAAGCCCATGATTCATATCGGCCCAGAAATCGTCGTGACGACCAGCTATTAACAATTGAGTTACCATTTGGTAGTTTGTTGACTCTAATTGTGCAATGACCAAATGATTTTTGAACATATTAAACTGGTTGCCAAATTGTTAGTCAAATTTGTAAACCAGTCAATAAACTATGACTATTCTCATGAACATTAAATATCTACAAACAAAGTAACATACTTCTATCTATCTTATCCTTTTCCTATAGGGTATATAGAGTGTGCACATGCATGGTTTTATTACGACACAAAACTAAAACACCTACTAGAAATCAAACACTCGGGTTCCTTAAAACGTGTCAATGAAGCGCACAAAGGGAAAACAGAAGATCGAGATGAAAAAGGTCGAGGCCTATGGAGACAGGATGATAACGTTCTCGAAACGTAAATCCGGGATTCTCAAAAAGATGAACGAGATCGTTGCACTGTGCGATATGGAAGCGGCTTTCTTGGTTTTCTCTCAAGCCGGAAAGCCTTATACATTCGCACATCCCTCTAATGAGGAAGTGTTTAGCCGATTAAAGAGCCCTTTGAGACATGAACCGTCCGCGAAAGACGGTACCAATACCGTACCGCTAGTCGAAGCTTATAAGAGACAAAGGATCGAGGAGCTCATGAAAAAGTACGCTGATCTCGTTGAGGAGCTAGAGATGGAGAAGGAGAAGGAGAAGATTTTGAAGGAATCTGAAAGTGAAAAGAAGTTAGACAAAATGTGGTGGAACATTCCTGCGGAAGGCTTGAACGTGGAGGAGATGAAGCGGACGCACCAAGCGTTTCTAGAGTTACATGTTAGCTTATGCGGTATGGCTTTACAACGGTTGGGAAAAGACTGGTGATAGTTCATCTTCTGATCTCGCGGGCCGTGGACATTGTGGTGGCGGCGAAGCTGAAGCATGAACAAACTTAATATAATGTCTTCGTATTTGAATTGCTGATTATTTTGTTGTGCTTGTCTTGATAGACTTAGTGATAGGATTGGTGATGCCTGTTCATCAACGTCTCTCTCTATTTCTATAGCTAGTCATTGTATTTCGAATTTCATTTTAAATGCAATTTAATTTTTCTTTCTTTTCTGTAATTAAAAAGTTGAACCTTAAATCTATAATTTCCGAATAGCTAATAGTCTAATTACTTTAATATTCGTTCCATAAACCAGATAGATGGATTTAAATGGAAAACTGACATGTATAATCTTGCCAGCAAACATTGCACTGATCGAATTGCTGATAACAATATGAATTGTATATATAACGCGAAAATACAAACTATAGCACCGAAAGAAATTAACCAGAGTTGGAGCAGCAAAACCTGTCCTAAATTCAGGACCTCTAGATTCGACAAGAGATGCAAAGTACGATCCTTGAGTTTTGTTTCCATAACTTTCTCATCCTGGAGACTTGTTTGTAAGATGAAATACTGTCATAAAGGCATCGAAAGACCTGCAATGTCAGATTTATACAAATGTCAACTTTTAAATGCATTGAGCTAAAAAGCATGGATGATGGAGCCAAGTTCATGAGATTCACAAAAATCAGATAGTAAGCAAAGCTAATATAAAAACCAGGTTCCTGTTACCGCTAAACTAATCAGCTAAAAATCTAACATCATCCAAGATCAAAGATACAGTTTCAACAGAATGTGAATCTTTCTTGATATCAGGAACAAAATGTAAAAAGTCCAAATTCTTCAGTCCAAAAGAAACCGAATGATATTCAGCTAAAATTCTTAAATGCAGTAGGAATCTAAACAGAGAGAGGAAAAAAGAAGACTGACCTTGAAGAACCAAGCCCCAGCTCTTGGAATCAACAGACAGACTTGACACTAATCTTAATTAATGCTATAGCACTGTGTAGTGGAAATAGCGATACACAGCTACTCAGCTCCACAGGTAATCTGTTAAAATCATCCCATTTTAAATTCATCTCCAAAATCGTAAATTCTAGTAAAAAAGGATAAGCTTTTTGCAGCTGATTTCAGATTATGACCACAAAAATAATCAAAACGAATGTCACTAATTCGACGGTTCACTATCTGCAAGACTTGATGCTCACATCAACACATTTCCAGAAAATTGACCCATTTCTAGTAATACCAGCAACAAAACTAAAGAAAGCAAGCTGATTTATAGCGTTAAAATCAAAAAGCAAAACTCCGACTATTACGATTGGAAGAAGAAAATAAGATAATTTCTCAAAAAGGAAGAAGATCGGTTTTCACCATCAACACTGACCTAAAAGCTCGATTGTTAATGGGAGAGGGTATGGACGAGACGTGGACACTCGTCTTGCTAAGCTTTTGGGTTAGAGAATGTATCTTAGATGTTAATCAGCAGACTTTAGAGGACGCCATCGGAAGGAGTGAGGAGAAATCAGATTGAGATCGGACATCTTTAGGGTTTATGATGGTTTTCCTCAGTTTCTGCGGATATTTCCGGGTCGGGTCAGACCAATTGCTGGATTATCCAAAATAGGGCAGATTACGTAAACGATGCCGTATCGATTATTAGCCAGACCAGAAAGTTAAACGGGTAAATCCA
This sequence comes from Isatis lusitanica, assembly GCA_900406415.1. Classification (NCBI taxonomy): domain Eukaryota; kingdom Viridiplantae; phylum Streptophyta; class Magnoliopsida; order Brassicales; family Brassicaceae; genus Isatis; species Isatis lusitanica. The sequence goes on from OVBB01000011.1 coordinate 83,171, forward strand.
TCGTTACCGTTTCCTTGCTGACGTGGCTACTTCTTCTCGGGTTCACTCCGAGTCTCGAGCTGTATGACTCGTAAGGTCGCGTCCGACTAGACTAGATAGCCGTTACAAAAATTACAACGGTAAGTTGCATTTCAAAATCAAACGGCTAGATTGTGAAACCCAGTTCTATAAATAATGGTTGCTGCACAGATAATAGTCTCATCTGCTTTTTTGTATGTTTATTAGTCTTTGACACAATCTCCAGTATGGTAGAATTTTTGTGGTTTGGGAAACAGTTTTTTTCTTCTTCTTTTTTCACCAAAAAAAACTAAGGGTTTCACCACAAAAACATTTCACATCTGATATATTTTTTAGATTTTCCAAAATATGATGAATTTTTTCTCTATTGATTCTCTTACTCTCCCTCTCTTCTCTCTTCTCTCTCCTCATCTCCTCATCTCCTCGGCTTCTTCTTGTTGTCTCCGCCTTTGCCTCTCCGGTGCTCCTCACCGGGGAGGGCTCCTTTCCTTTTTTCTGTTTTTCTGAGAAGAGAGAAGAGAGTGAACGGCTGCAAATGTGAAACTTTCACCGTATTCTAATCAAACGCATGGCCAAGGACTTGGGTGAGAGTTTCACAGATGCTGAGGTACGAGAGATGGTTGAAGAAGCAGACCGAGACCGTAAGTGTTTTCATCTAATCTCTTTCTCTTTCTTTTTGAAGAAACATTATATATGTAATGATCCAGTCGATGAAATCAAACTGCGCAGGTGATGGTGAAGTTAATATGGAAGAATTCATGAGAATGATGAAGGAAACTGCTTATGGCAACTAAAGAGGTGTTTTCTGTTAAACTGAGGCACTGTATAATATTATTAAGATGCATATTTCAGATAGATATATAGGTTATCTTTAATGGCAAGTCTGGTAGTTCACTCACTGTCTTTTGGTATCCGCTTTTGAGTTGTGTTAAAAATATGTTTGGATTAGTGGCATAAGACTTTTCTGGGTGTTAAAGAGTTTATAGGTGAAATCTTTTGGAGTTTGCATTTGCTCAATAACATTATCAACTTCTTTCCCACTCCATAAGGAAAGATTTTAAAAGTGATTTGTGTGTATTCTAGACTCTTCAAATCATGATTCTCCCGAAAAAGACATTAGTGGTGTCTTAAAATCTTCGCGGCAAAAATCAAAACACATTACTAGAATTCTGCAAGAAGAAAAATTTACTTAAACTGGGCCTCGCTACTTTTTATAGCATATATGGTCATCAATTTGATTTAAAGTGTTATGGGCAGTTAATCCTTTTAATGCTCTCTACTTTTTAGCATATATGGTCATCATGTTCTCAATTCATACTACAATATTGATTACTTGTATAAATAAGTAATATAAAATAGTCACATTTCGATATATGATATATATATAGAATTTGGAGTAGTGTCTTTCTGGAGGGATAAATATGTATAGACAAATCTGTCAGTCAGGAATCGAATAGATGTGTAGAAGCTTTTCTAGTAATAAATAAGACAAAATGTTGACAACAGATACAAATGAAAACATTGGTGCCGTGAATTGGGGTTATCAAACAACGAAAACCTCACGGCAATATTTTACCCAACATAATCTTATAACTAATCATATCCAAAGTAAACCCCAAACGAATAAAGAAGAGCCAAAATCTAATTATCTAATGAGGATAAAAAGACCCAACAAACCAAAAAAGAAGGATATTTTAAAGCTATGATAGATTTATGGGGAATCAAAAAAAATATATTGGAAAAAATCCAGATCCCTTGTAAAGCCAAAGATGCTTGGGGTTATTGGAATGGGTTATATCTTAACAGACCTGGATGAAGAAGAATCTCAAACGGAAGGCGACGTGGTGGTTGTTGAGGAGCTACTAGTCTGCTTAGCCACATATATCTGCTTCACCTTTGCGTTATTTTGGAAGCCTCTCTCTCTCCCCATAGGTTGGTTTCTGCCATGGAAGCCCGACCTCCGGTTGTGCTGGTGCTGGTGATGTTGGTGGTGGCTAGGCCCACCAACATGCTGAGATGGCGCACTCTTTTCCTGGGAGGATTGTTGTTGTTGTTGTTGCTGTTGAGGTGCCGGCTTGAGGCTAGGGCCAGTTGGATTCTGAGTGGGATCAGACAAGCTTGTGGTGAGGTTTGGTGGTGAAGTTGCATCCGGGACTGTGGATGTTTGGATGTTGGGATATCGGTTAGGAGGAGGAGGAAGCATGTTGTTGTTAAACTGAGATGATGGAAGATTAGAGCCATCTGCTGCTTCCTGCTGCTGTTTCTGCATTTGCATTCCTGGAGGACCCGAAAATGGCATGTATGGCCACCGCGCTCTTATAGGCATCTCCTGAGAAGAAGCCTGACCCACACCCTAATGTTAGTCTACCTTCGCTGAGATGGCTAATAAGAGAGATATCCGACGATATATATATACCTGGAAAGGGGAAGACGGATCAAACATGGCAAGAGGAGAAGGCATAGGGAGGTGTTGGAGAGACCCAGGCACAATGTTACATTGCATGGACGCTACATTTGGATTGTTTACATCACCACCTTCCGACACTATCGGATTGTGTTTCCAATCTGGTTGCTTCCCTGATGGGATGTATGTTGTACCCATGAAACTTAACCCTCCGAATTGTCCAACTGGTGCAAAGTGGTTATACACGAACATGTGTGGATGAGGTCCTTGTACCCCAGGAATAGCACCCGGTGGGGTTAAGAATGGACCCGTGAAACCAGCAGGAGGAGCGTAGAAGGAATCAACTCCCGAATGACCCTGCTGTTGCCATGTCGTAGGTGGACCTTTCTGGGGCTGTGATTGGTTTGCTCCTGAGTCATTGTGTGGACCAAAGGCAAAGATGGGTCCTCTTAACATGGGATTCACATCGTAAAAAGGGAAATGAGGAGGAGGCCCTGGAGGAAAGTGAGTGATCATTTGGTTTGAGTTGTGTGGACTTGGTAATGGTGGCCACAAAGAAATTGGTGTCTCAACTGATAAATCTGCTGGGAGAGAAACAATGAGAGACTCTTCAGCTTTTGATAGACTAGGCTGCCCACTAACACTGCCTGCCAAAGCGAAACAAGTTCAAATAGAATAAATTAATAACCATGTAGGAATTATACATAAAACCCGACAAGGAAGCAAATCTTACCACTTGCTGCTCCATCATCCAACTTTGTTCCAACAGGTAATACAGAGCCACCAGTTTCATCATTAGTTATGGCTGCAACAGCAATCGCTGACGCAGCTGCTTCTGCTTCTGCTTCACAAATCTCCATACCAGCTGATGTTGGAGTTCGATGTTTATCATCCTTTTCAAAATATAAAGAGCTGTCATTCTCCCCACGGCCACCACATGGAGGGATAACATTGGAAGATGTAACTGCACCTGATACAGAAGAAAAAAAAATGCATCATTTAACAGTAGTAAAGAGCCACTTCAAAGTAACAATGGAGGTCTCTATGCCATCAGCTCACCAAATTGGATTTTGCCCTCGGCAAGTACTGACTTTACTGGGCTCGTTGCGCTTGGAAAAGTATTTTTCTTCGGCACGGCAGACGTTGGTGTTGGATTTGGCTCGCTAATTCGGTTGTCACCATTCTCAACAGAAACACATGAATGAAGAGATACAGGTTTCATCGCTTCATCAAGCTGACTCTGGGTTAGGGCCATAACCTACAAGCCAATACCAAAAAAACTTCAGATATTTGTACAACTGTGTAAACCCATGACCAGTTAAACCTGTGTCAAAAACAACGTTGGTTATTATCAAAAAATTCTACAGCTTCAGTAAACCATCTACCAATTGAGATGCGAGAAGTGAGCTTTGTAGAAACATGAACCCAAGTCAAATAAGCTAATGAAACCTAGAACAACATGACTCACCGGCTGATGGTTAAGTTGGTTACCCCAAGTCCCCACAGACGTTTGAGTAATATCCACAACCTTATTTTGGTTGCTGAATATGAAGCTTGACGCTGAATTCTGATCATTTCTGGACACAGCTGGAAGAGCACTACTTCCTTGAGCGGACCTGCCAAATGGAATATAAAGTTTTAAACATGAACCAAGGAAAGCAGACACACTTGATGCATTTCAATTGGCCAAAGATAGAAAAATACTTGCTGCTCCCAGATCTTTCATCAGCATTGGTATTTGTTCTAGGTGCAGGTGTGCCAATCGGGGCTAACAGCTGTCTGGTGGAAACGGGATTAAACTGCTTATTACTCGGTACTCGACTACCTGGTGGGCTTCTGTGTGACCTGACTTCAGTCGTACTGTTCTGCACAGTTGGACGGGGTTTTCGCGATGCCTGTTAAAAAAAAAAATCACTTTTAGTGACAGCTACCTTAGAACAGGTATACAAGTAGAGCACTAGAGTATTATATTGCATCAGAACCTTGGATGCCTGAGACTTTTCCTTGATTTCTTTTTCTCTCTGTTCACGGCGATCATTAAGCATTTGCCTTTTCGATCTCACCTCAATAAAATCATCATCGTCACTAGGAGCTTCAATGCCATGTTGCTCAAAGACACGTACAATTCCACTTTGCAGAGGTGCATCCATTTCTTTTTCAGAAATCAGATTCCTTTTAAGGTTTGCCTGTCCGGAACTTGGAATGGGTGGATTCTTCACGATAACATCTTTCCCAGGTCTACTCTCATATGGACCTCCAGTATTGGTTTTCTGCATAGTATTCAAACTGGAAACTGAGCTATCAGAGGCTTGTTTCTGGGACTTGTTGGACACAACATACTTTCTACCCCCGTTTCTCGTAGAGTTATGTGCCCTTCCATTGGCATTTCGATTCTCCTCGGAAGGTGGCCAGTTTGATTCCCGAACTCGGAATTCAACCTTCTGACGCCGATATCTTCTATAACCACCAGTATCTGCCCGAGAAACCTCAGCACCACCTGATGAGCGGAACCCAGAATTTCTAGCTGCAGTTGTTTCAGTTTGGACTTGGTATCCTGATTGTCTTTCAGCTATATTTGGTTTCCCATGACTAATTTTTCGAGAAGGTAATTCTGACTTGCCAGGTAACTCCTCTTGCTTTTGGGATAACACGGCAGACTCACTGCTTGCTCTCGCAGAAGATATATAATTAGCATTATTCATTGTATTCCCATCAGAAACATCCAAGGGCCTCCTAAGAACACTGAGCTGAGGGTTTGAGGCAGTGGTTGCTGCATTTCTAGCAAACAGATTAGCCGAATTTCCTTGACCAAGCTGAACAGTCGCTAAGGATCCAGGATTCTGATTCAAAGCATAAGTTGATAAAGCATTCGCCTGAACAATTGAACGAGGTGGCTGTGGCAGTACCCCTTGGGATGTTGGGGATGTATACCTTAGTTGACCAAACTGAATGATAGGAGACTGGTGCTGTTGGATATGTGTAAGCGAGGAGCCAAATTGGGGATGAAGAGGAAGAGGCATTTGGATGGAACCGATCTGTATGGCAGGGAAAGGAGAAGGTATCAGCGAAGGACCAGAAAACAAACCAAAATGGACTTTAACAGACTCCTCCATCAGTGCTGCAGTAGAAGATACAGGAGGAATAGCTGTCTGAAGATGCGATGGACCAATGCTGTGAGGTGGTACAGCAGGATGTGTAGATACGGTCGAGTTACTCGCCGAGTCTACTTTATTGGCCAACTCGAACGACTGCTGACCACTATTTGATTGAATTGTCAAGTTCTGCATTATGTTTTCAGCATCCTGAAAGCTCCTATTATGCAAGCTCACTGGATCAGAAATTTCAACAGGTTGGGCAGCGTGTTCACCACGAGTGGTCTCAATAGAAGGTTTTGAACCGTCTAAAGAATCAACAGTGTGCTGAGGAAGTGGAAATGCTCTTTCAGAGTTCTGTTGACGTCTTTCAAAGTCATCACTGGGTATTTCAACCTCCACTCCTTCGTTAAAGCCTAAGACTAGGTTAGATTCTTTATCTTCGAGATGCAATTCTTCTAACTCTTGGGCAATATCTATGTTCTCATCAACCCCGTGTATTTTATCCTCCTCCTGGTATCCATCTTCATCTTCATCGTATTCTTCTTGTTCCTGCAACCGTTCATTACCGTCAAGAGTCCACTCTTCATTATCCCAACAAGATACAGAGTTTGTAGCAATCATCAAATTATCCTTTCCACCATCACTAGAGATAATTGGCGCTCTTCCTTTCTCCAGTAAACCCGCATCTTCCCCCTTTCTCGAAGGAGCTAAGACAGATGAATCTGCTGATTCATCCAAGTCATCATGAGAGAGATGAACCGGGGAATCAGGTGGGCTAGTAACAGAAAGTGAAGACTGGGAGTCACATCTTCCATTCAGCTTGCTATCAAAACGATGAGTTTCATCCATACCACTTCCAGACAACACATGATGATCTTGAAGATCCCCTACATAACCAGCTAGAACGGACGAATTTGTCCTACCTGTATGGCTGTACTTCATCTCTCCAACAGATGTTGAGGAACCAGGATGTTCAACCTCACTTCTGAAGGAGGACTTCTGCCTAGAAGCCTGAGGAGGGGGGAGAACACGTGGCTGCCTTACTGAATACCTTGGTCGACCAAAAGGATAATAGTCATCCCCCTCAGGATTAAGATACAACTTTTCCGGATAAGAAGAGTATGGACCATGACGAGCACGGCCCTGGCTTTGTCCCCATCCAGGATCCCCATATTGCTCTCCAGAACTTTCACGAGATTCAGATTCTAGCCCATAATTCCTACCATAGCTCCTTCCATCTCCAGGAATTCTCCAACTCTGATCAACTGAATTCTCTGGGAATCCCGGCTTGAAGTAGGAAGTGCCACTGAGGTATCCAGTTGTCCCAAAGAACTCTTCTTTGGGATAACCTCCACCTGCATCTCTCTGCGGGCTATGTGGAACATTCTCCATATTCGGCGGAACAAATCTCGAATTGCTACCACTGTCAACATCTTCCTTTCTCCAAGCCGGCTTTTGTGTGTCAGGGAACCCAAAAGAACCATCTCTAGGAAACTGAGAAATGGCATCCCTCTCAAATGATTTGGAGGGCACTGATTGATCAGAAGTTGATGACGTCGTAATTCTATCCACCATCTTTTCGCTTTCTTCCCAATCAACAACATCTGCAGGCTCTTTTTCTTTTACAATTTCTAAGAACTTATCCTCTGAAACAGTTGAAGAGCTGCTGCAACCTTTAGCAGCTTCAGCCTGTCTCCTGGAGATCCTTTCTTCCAACTCTAGAAGCTTTTGCTTAGCAGCCTGCTTCCTCCTTTCTTCCTCCATGAACAACTTTTGTTTCTCCTCTTCTTTTGACTTTCTCAACTCTTCTACCCTCCTTGCAGCCTCTAGTTTCTCCTGCTCGTTTCTGAAAGCAGCTTCTCTGGCCTCTTCTTCTAACCTTCTCTGGCGCTCATCTTTTTCGCGAGCCAGCCGTAGTCTCTCTTCTTCTTCTGTTCGAGCTAGTTCCAGCATCCTTTCCTGTTCCTCGATGATCCGCCGGCGTTCCTCTTCCTGCATTTTTTGAACACGCTCAAGTTCAGCCTCAAATGACTCCCTGACAGGATCATGAAACTCTGTTTGCTTAAAAGCATCTTTCTTCTTCTTAGCAACACCAAGTACTGGAAACGGATCATGGACATCAAACCCAGAATCGCCAAAGTCTTTCATAAAAGAATCTTCAACGTGTGGTTTATCACTCTTGAAGAAGGGGCGTTTATCCCTGCAACAAGTTAATATTGAGACCATTAATCAAGAAATTCTTGTCACAAGAAGTAAACAAACCTCTATAAATAGAGCCATCCAGGACAGAATTAGCTCCCTACCTATTATGATGTTCAGATCCATACCCATCCCGAGTGAAAGTTCCCCTGTTGCTGGAGTTATCCATATTATTATTCCATGACTGCCTTCCTCCATGCTGATATGGAGCCTCTCTAGCTCCAGTATTATTCCAAACATTTTCCCTTGTTGCTGACAAGACATAGTTATTTTTCTTAACAACTTCTCTACCCCTACTGGACGGCCTTGCTCCATAAGTATTGTTATTATTATTTGAAACGTCATTTTGGGATGATACAGAGGCTCTCCAAGCGTTGGCCTCCCTTCCTCCACCACTGACTGGTCTTACTTGACTTAAAGAGGACTTTGCATTTTCATTTTCACGCTGTCCTGGTTTGTCAAAAAGATCAGGAGCAGCATGCTTCTGGGGTAAGCCATGAGGCCTTGGCAGATCAAAACCCCTATCCCAAAATGGTTCATTCTTTGAATAACCATGATCCCTATCCCGATCTCTTAAGCCATGACTAGTGTCACGTTCATCATCAGCCCAATCAGATCGTGGAGACAAACGAACAAGAGGTAGTGGCCCTGGAAAATACTCCTTTTTCCTCACCTGTTCAGAAGAATGTAATCCGTCTGGGAAACTTGGACTCTCGCTGAGCTCATTACCAAGCCGGCTACGCACAGACTGGTTTTGCGGTCTCATATCTACAAGTGAACTGCCCACACTAGAGACACCTCTCAGCTCTTTTGAAAAATCCTCACCTGCAGCTTGCTTCTGTTTCTGATTCAGACCCTCCTTCTGTTTCTGCCCAGATACAGAAGCTGAAGGCAGAGAAGCCTTAAGCGAAGGGAAATCTTCACCCCTCAAAGTTGCAACTTTCTCTACAGTATGCTGAAAAGATCGTTCCAACGGTTCAGCTGCACCAGCCCTAAGGGGCCTATTCGACCCATTACTCCCCCTGGAAACACCTTCAACAGTATGGTTGCCAATATCGACATCTTGCAAAGCAGCTGTGGCGGCAGGCTTACTCCATCCCATACCGGAAGAAGCAGGTCTAGTTCCACTACCAGAGATGCCTCCACCAGAATGAAAGCTCGAACCAGATGAATCAACTCGCTCATGCTCCTTACGGAGTGACGGAAGGTTCAAAGGGGGTGGAACAGATAGCTTCGGCCCAGCATTCTGCGAGCTTCTTGGCCGTGAAAGGACAACCATACTTCCTCCTCCCCCACCACCGCCATAGCCACCTCCTCTCCCCCGGTTCGCCCCATAACCTCCAGATTGATTATACTGATGATGAGGTTGATATCCATAAGACTTGTTGAGGTTCACAGACGCGTATTTGGTTCCTTCACCATGATTGGCCATATCCCGCTTCCGCCGATCACTGAACATCGCCAACGCATCAAACCCTAAACCTGGATCTGGTTTCCCAGTCAATTCGTCCGCAGTCTATTGCCTCAGATCTACTAGAGTGACGAATGATCAAAATTGATAACAATCGACGAATCTCCCCTGATCAAAAGATAAAAATAACAATCAATGCCAGATTCGATCCTTGATAAGCGTCGAACAAGCGCGGAGCTAGGAGGAAGAAAAAAAAAATCACAAGTGATGGATTCGACGAATTAGGGTTTCCCCAGGATCAGTTGAAAGCGGCGCCTACGAAGCCCAAGATTACCTCCGGCGGTGGTGGGCGTATGATATCGAGGATGGTGGCTAACGTGCGCTGCGATTAGACGGCGAAGCGCGAGGGAACGAATCGTCGGAAAAGGAAGCCCTACCCCTACTGCAGCCTCTTTGCCGGAGATAAAACAAAAACAAAACAAAATGCAAGCTGAGGCACGAGAGATAAATCAGGACAGAGGTTTATTGTTTTTTATGTTTTTGGCCCCATATTAAATAATCCCCCCTTTCTAGCCCATAATTGTCAATATGATGCATTATTACCCAATTCTATGTCTTGAAATGAATCGTGCAACATTCTTTTAGAAACGATCAAATTTGGTCCGTAAGACATTGTTGATTGATTTGAACATGAAAGATAGGACAAATTAGTTTGGGATTCATATGAATTTGTTTTTCTTTTTTGAGAAAAAATTCATATGAATTTGTTAGACCATATTCTATTCTTCCTCTGTAGATATTCTTCCCTTTTTTCCCTAGAATTAATAGAATATTGATTGCTCACTGCTTTTGTCACAAAACCTTAACAGAATCCGACGAGCTACTCGATTAGGAATTTGTCTGCACAAACGTCCGTCAATACCAGAAGCCACGAGATTCAGGGTACCATTGCACTACTGTTATCACACTGGTCCTCTTCTTCTTTCTTTGGCTTAAAACCTAATATGTGCTTTGTTTTTAAGATATATATTCAAGTACAAACGAATTTAGTACGTGTCGAGGATTACATGCATCTGCAAGGACACTTCGCCTTATGTGTTCAATCTTCATGGCAACATCCGTGAAGATAATCTGACCAGGCTGCACACTTGAGAAGCATATTTTATCTGAATATACACGTTCAGACAGTTACGTTATAAGAAGTGATGAAAGCAGAAAGGACAAGGAAACGTTAAGCAATGGGAATGTAACCACACGTACATGCGCGAAACCTCATCTCTCCAGCTGCAGGGAAACGGAGAAGCCAAAGAGCACTCTTCTAAGAACGTTGCACCTTCATGACAAGTCATTTAGCTCAAATCTAAATTTACATTTTACTTAGTGCGATTGGGCTAGAGTTTTTGTGGAATCACAGAGGCCCATTTCAATGAAAATCATAATTGAAAGATTTTTGTGGAAATTCCGTAGAAGCGCACGCAAATCCCTAAATTATTCTCTAAAAGATCCGTTCTCTGCAAATCGGAGAAGAAGTAGAGAGATCTACAGCGATTTCGTCTCGATGTCGTCCCCAGAGAAGAAGAAGAGGAAGACGTTGACGCAAAAACCGTCTCTGAAACCGTGTGGGACGCCGGAATCAACCCCGATTCCGTTACTTCCGGACGATTTACTATTGAGCTGCTTCGCACGCGTCTCTAGACTGTATTATCCGAGTCCCTCCCTCGCCTCCAAGAGACTTGGATCTCTCCTTGCTTCACCGGAGCTTTACCAGGTTCGATCCTCTTTAGGTCGCCAAGAGACTTGTCTTTATGTGTGCTTACGCTTCCCTCCTGACCCTAACCCCCGTTGGTTCACTTTGTGCCGGAGACCTAACCAAACCCTAACCAATCACAAGAAGAAGAAGAAGCCAAGTCGGCATGCTTTAGCTACAGTCCCTATCTCACATTCTCCTCCTCCAGCGCATGGGTCAGGTGTAGTGACAATTGGTTCAAATTTCTACAACATTGGTGGTTGCGTTGACCAATCTCCATCCTCTACCGTATCAATCTTGGACTGCCGATCTCACACGTGGCGCGAGGGTCCAAGTATGCGTGTTGCACGGAGTCGCCCCTCGGTCAATGTTGTTGATGGAAAGATATATGTAGTAGGAGGATGCCAAGATTGCGATTCCTCAAATTGGATAGAGGTTTTCGATCCAGAGATGCAAACTTGGGAGCTTGTGTCAACCCCTGCCGTGGAAATTTGTGCTATTGGTACAACCACAACAATTGACGGAAAGATTTACATTTTTGGAGGGGTTAGACGTTTGGCTTATGAACCCAAGGAAAATAGCTGGGAAATTGCAACGAGTACGCAGTGGATTTGCCTACCTCCTCCTTATTGTGTGATTGAGAATGTGGTTTACAGTTATACTTTGGGATCATTATCATGGTTAGATATTAAGGTGAGGAGAACCTGGACAAAATTAAAAGGTATGGACAGGTTTCCTACGTTTGCCAGGTGTAGTCGTGTTAAGTTTGTCGAATATGGTGGAAAGTTAGCGGTTTTGTGGGATAAGATTGAGCGTTCGAATGGGTCTAAGACCAAGATGATTTGGTGTGCGCTGGTTGCGGTTGAAAAGCTTAACGACCAAGAGATTATGGGGAAACTTGAGTGGTGTGATGCGGTGCTTAGAGTTCCTAAGTCATATCAATTTGACCATGCTCTTTGTGCTACCGTTTGAAATATGGTGAATCTTTTTCATGTTTTAAGCTTATATCTATCTTCTAGTTAACAAAACTTTCTGTTTTGGCTTTGGAATATTTACAGAGGAAGAATAGAATGTTTATTGCTCATTGCTACTGGATTAGGAATTTGTAGGCACAAACGTCCGTCAATACCTGAAGCCACGAAATTCTTGCACTACTGGGACCACTGTCATTACACTCGTCCTCTTCTTCTTTCTTTGGCTTAAAACCTGATATGCACTTTGTCGCTTGCTGTCTATGCGAATTGCAAAGCTCACAAACAGACATTCACATAATGTCATCATCGTTGGTCCTATCTTCCATTCCTGATCATTTTCAGATATGTTGATATATATATAGAAAGAAAGAGCTACTAGATATCAATTTTCTTAGATCCATCACCAATGTCTCCGTTTTGATTACTTCACCAACAGCTTGTAAGCCATTTTCAGACTGTGAAACTGATATAAGTAGTTTCATTTCTCTTCAACGAAACCTTAATCGAGTATTTGCAGTGGAATCGGACCATTAAACCTGGATTCCCAAGTTCTCTTGAAAATATGATGTGAAATCTAGAGACTTTATAGTTCTTCTTCGCAATGTTTTATCCAAAAGTAAGATGTTGATCGTTTCTCTTAATGCTTTCTTATTCCTCCCTTGTCTAACATTATTTGAGTGGAGGAGCATAAGTTTTTCCTAAGTTTGAAGGCAGACTTTAGCCATGGAGTATATTGAGCGTTCAATCGGAAAAAGACTATTCCTCTCATCTATAACGGTGGATTCAATTTCTGCCACGTTCAATTATAACGAGACACTCTATTATGAATCATACTAGTCCATAATCTACGCTAATTCAATCATCTCTTGATTCTGTTTCATATTAGATACTTGATAGTCAAACTTGTCTCGCAGATTTTTGGTCCTTGTAAAATTTAGAAGTTTAGGTGGATTGGACAATGTCCATGAACAGTACGCGTTGACTTTGACTATGTGATATTGTATGATAATTAGATTTGAAATGATTACGACAACACTTGATCAAAATCCACCATTTATATAAATCAATGCGAATGGTGCAGCACAGAGCTGTACAAAATTAATGGAGATTCTGATTTCTCTTATCATTCTTAACGTTCTCTTTGCGACGATCGGATCCGGAGTAGCTGATCGAGACAAGGGCGTTATAGAAGAGGTTAGGGTTGGATTGGTGGTGGACTTGAGTTCTATAAAAGGAAAGATTTTGGAAACTTCTTTCTCCTTGGCGCTTTCAGATTTCTATCGCATCAACAACGGATATCGAAGCAGAGTCTCTGTTTTTGCTAGAGACTCTCAAGGAGACCCTATCCTTGCCCTTGCCGCCGGTGAGTTTCATCTTCTTTATTGCCTTTTCCTTTAAATTTAAATTATTTTCTTTTCCGTCAAACTAGTTGGATTTCTCGAAACTTCAGAGTTTTTATTCATTGTCTATTCCTGAACGAAACAGCAACAGATCTTCTCAAAAATGCAAAAGTGGAAGCCATTGTCGGTGCACAATCATTACAAGAAGCAAAGCTTTTGGCGGCAGTTAGCGATAAAGCTAAAGTTCCTGTAATATCAGTTCTCGTGCCAAATTTGTCAGCTTTGAACAACAACGATCATTTTCTTCAGCTGACGCACGATTCGGCATCAGAGGTTAAAGGGATAACGACTCTCATACATGATTTCAATCGGACATCAATTGTGGTCATATACGAGGATGATGATGATTGGAGACAGAGTTTGCAAATACTCGTGGAGCATTTTCAAGATGAAAGAATCAGCATCGATCGCTCTGCTTCGTTCGCGGAGTCCTCATCAGGAGAAAACCATATGATGAATCAGCTAAGGAATCTTCGTAAGGTCTCAAGAACAGCAGTTTTCGTGGTGCACATGTCTGAGATTTTCGTTTCTCGTCTTTTCCATTGTGCGGAGAAGTTAGGTATGATGGAACAAGGTTATGCTTGGATTCTCACAGCAAGAACCATGGATCATTTTCATTACTCGGATGATTTTGCAGTTAGGTCGATGCAAGGGGTGATTGGTCTCAGATCATACGTTCCAATGTCCGCACAAGTTAAGAATTTTACTTAAAGAGTGAGAAATTTAATCGTCGATGATGATGAAAATGCATTGATGGAAACAAGTCATTCTAGTGTATGGGCCCACGATGTTGCTTGTATTCTAGCAACTGCGGCAGAGGAGATGAGTCTAAGAACATCTGAGAATGTATCATCAGGTCTTCTTGAGGCAATAAGGCAGAGTATATTTAAGGGTTTGAGCCATGGGGACATCCAAATTGTTGGCAACAAATTTCTTTCCGGGACATTTGAGATTGTGAGTATGGTTGGAACAGGGGAGAGAAGAATAGGAATATGGACTTGTGATGGTATTTGCAGAAAAAGAGACGTCATGGCTTCGTCGACCAATGAACTTGACACCATCATTTGTCCTGGTGGGTCTGGTGGAATCCCAGGACACCGTTTTCTGGAAGAGAATGGTGAAAAGAAGAAGTTTCTTAGGGTCTTAGTTCCCGCTGGAAACAAGGTCCCAAATCTCGTGTCGATGCGTCTTGATCCTGAAACAGGTGTTAATACTGTCACTGGATTCTGCATAGAAGTTTTCAAGACTTGTATTGCTCCTTTCAACTACCAGCTAGAATTCATACCTTATCATGGAAACTATGACAATCTTGCTTATCTTCTCTCTACGCAGGTGTGTTGCAAATGCATACAACTAAAAAAAAATCATATTCAAAATGGTATATGTATGTATGTTCTAATAAACTGTGTGTTTGACAGAGGGACAAGTACGATGCAGCTGTTGGTGATATCACCATCACTTCCAACAGATCTTCGTATGTTGATTTTACTTTGCCTTTCACAGACATTGGAATCGGAATCCTGACGGTAAAGAAGAAAAGCCAAGGCATGTGGACTTTCTTTGACCCTTTTGAGAAATCTTTGTGGCTAGCAAGTGGAGCTTTCTTCGTCTTGACAGGGATTGTTGTTTGGTTGGTTGAACGGTCCGTAAATCCGGAATTCCAGGGCTCTTGGGGGCAACAACTTTGTATGATGCTCTAGTTTGGATTCTCCACCATTGTCTTTGCTCACAGTAATTGTATCTTAGGCTCCAAGCGATCTCATATAATGCTCACCTTTTTGTATACTTTGGTGTGTAACAGGAACATTCTTGGCACTTGGCAGGAGAGAAGCTGCAAAAAATGTCATCAAGATTCTTAGTCATAGTTTGGGTTTTTGTGGTGCTGATACTGACTTCAAGTTACAGTGCAAATTTGACATCAACCAAGACCATATCTCGCATACAATTAAACCGTGAGGCGGTTTTTGCCTCTACCGCGTTAATGAGTATGAAGCTCGGATCCATTAATGCAGTTGAGGCCTATGCTCAAGGTTTGCGGGATGGAACTCTTAGTCATGTCATCAATGAAATACCGTATCTCAATCTTCTTGGATATTATCCGGATGCTTTCGTAATGACAGATAGAGAGACTAATACCAATGGCTTTGGCTTTGTATGTGCCTCTCCTCAAAATTTTCATTTTTTTCCATATTGGTTTTTCCTTTCCTTTGCTAATTTATGTTTAAATTCTCAGATGTTCCAGAGAGGTTCGGGTTTGGCTACCAATGTTTCACGAGAAATCGCGAGGCTAAGGTCATTGGGAATTTTGAAAGACATGGAGAAGAGGTGGTTTCAGAAGCTGGATTCACTGAATGTTCATTCCGACACTGACGATGTTGCATCTCTTAATGACGTTGATGAAACATCTAATCGCTTCAGCTTCCGTGAGCTGCGCGGTTTGTTCATCATTGCGGGAGCTGCTCATGCTCTTGTAATAGCCTTGCATCTCGTTCATATTCGTCGAGAGATATTCACCAAAATACGAAGCTTCTACTAGTGCATATGATAGGATCCATCATTCATAAGCCGCTGCACCTAAGTTACAACTTTCAAGAACAAGAAAGTAGAGTTGTAAAGTTTTGAATACCATGTATCTGTTTTTATTTCATACCATATATATAGTTAGAAAACAGAACAACACAACGACAAAGGAAGAATCAATTTTACCAGTTTTGAATAAGACTATGAAGTAAGCTTACTATCAGCATACGTATCTAGCTGCTGTTCAGACTTTTGTATCACGATATGTAATGGTACTAATCAATTTTATCTGCAAGTTTTCAGAAACTATCATGAAAATCAATTTGAACATCTTGTTACATACCAGAGTGGTCAATTTTATTAAATTGTTTGTTGATAAAGAAAATATAAAAATTCCATTGTTATCAAAATATTAATGTAGAAGAGTTCATATTATAGAAGCAACGAACAAGTTACCTTCTAGAAATTTGAAATCGTCTACTAAGATGGGCCTCCTGAACACTTGTCAGCGAGAGAGACTGGTCGGCTTAGAACAGCATTGACAAATGCGGTGCGTTTCATGACGACCCGTCCAATGGTTTTTTTAAGAAGCTTCTAGTTCATCGCGTGAGATGCAGACGCCTAATCACGAGTCAGGGGTGACGACATGTTGCCAAAATAGCGTTAAGAATAAGGGGAAGTATGCTTGGGCAATTCGGTCATTTCGTGTTTTTAAGAAAGTATTGAATCAGATCTGACTTTTTTCCCAAGAAAAACTCTCGACCACTGGATATTTCCGACCCCTTGTCCACGTTCTCCTCTCTTTTAAATACACCTCTTCTCGGATCCCCACTCACTCACCTCTCTCACTGTTTAATTTCTCTCTGTTAATCTCATCTTCAATCCCTCTTCGATTCGAAAATGAGTGAGCCTCATGCTTTTATTCATTTTTTCCGTCTGATTTCTTCTCTCGTCACTGCTGCTTAAGATGTTGTGTTTTCTCATCTGAAGATGTTGTGTTTTCTCATCTGATCGTTTTCTGATTTCTTCTCTTTCTTTTTTATGTAGCTGGCGGTAAGATCAAGATCGGAATCAACGGTGAGTGTCTGATGTTTTTATATTAGGTTCGTTGGCTTCCGTTTATCTAAGATCTATTGAATCTGACGTTTGGTTTGTGTAATCGCTAGGATTCGGAAGAATCGGTCGTTTGGTTGCTAGAGTCGTTCTTCAGAGGGACGATGTTGAGCTCGTTGCCGTCAACGACCCCTTCATCACCACTGAGTACATGGTTTGTATTCGACCTTGTTTAGATCCTGTATTGGTTAATTTCATTTCGATATGTTGATTTATGGGATTTGATCAGTGGCTTTGGTCGCTTTGAATTTGAGAAATCGATCGCATCATTATCCATGCATGTCTCGAGATGATTGTTTTATTCAGTTCTTAGATCCAGAAACTGGTTTAGTTGGTTGTGATTCCTGTTGATAAGCTGGTTACATCATTTTTGGACCTGATGCTTGTCTCGGGATCTTCGAAATGTTATCGAATGGCTTGTATTTAGCTATTCTCATAAGATTTTGAGTTCGAGTTTGAACTTAGTATATTGAGTACTCTCCGTGTTTGATTGCTGCAGACCTACATGTTCAAGTACGACAGTGTTCACGGTCAATGGAAACACCATGAACTCAAGGTCAAGGATGAGAAGACCCTTCTCTTCGGTGAGAAGCCAGTCACTGTCTTCGGCATCAGGTACATCTCCCCAACGATTCTCTTTTCTCACTATGTATATATATTTGCTTTTGAGAAATCCAATCTCACCAGTGAATTGTGTGTTTGTGAAGGAACCCTGAGGATATCCCATGGGGTGAGGCTGGAGCTGACTTCGTTGTTGAGTCTACCGGTGTTTTCACTGACAAGGACAAAGCTGCTGCTCACTTGAAGGTCTGTTCTTATCTGCTTTCGATCTTATACACCGTTATTTATATATCTAGTATTCATATGGATTGACAAAGGCCCTTCTGATTTGGTGATTTTGTTTCTTCAGGGTGGTGCCAAGAAGGTTGTTATCTCTGCCCCGAGCAAGGACGCTCCCATGTTTGTTGTTGGTGTCAACGAGCACGAGTACAAGTCCGACCTTGACATTGTCTCCAACGCTAGTTGCACCACTAACTGCCTTGCTCCACTTGCCAAGGTAAGATATCTCATCGCCTCGATTTGACTGTGTTATTTCCAACTTCGTAAGTGAATAGTTTTCCTCATCCTAGCTCCAATCTTGGGTTTCTTCTTGTAGGTTATCAACGACAGGTTTGGAATTGTTGAGGGTCTTATGACTACCGTTCACTCTATCACTGGTAAATTTCTCGATCATCAATAAATGTACTAGAAAACTGGTTGCCTATAAGAGGAAACTCTCACCTAATCGGGTTTGCTTTTATGACATCAGCTACTCAGAAGACTGTTGACGGCCCATCAATGAAAGACTGGAGAGGTGGAAGAGCTGCTTCATTCAACATCATTCCCAGCAGCACCGGAGCTGCCAAGGCTGTCGGAAAGGTGCTTCCACAGCTCAACGGAAAGTTGACCGGAATGTCCTTCCGTGTTCCCACCGTCGATGTCTCAGTTGTTGACCTCACGGTTAGACTCGAGAAGGCTGCAACCTACGACGAGATCAAGAAGGCCATCAAGTAAGCTTTCGGTTTCAGTTAAGCTTAAGACCCTAGTTTCATCATGTCTCTTCGTAAGATGTAACTAACTGGTTGAATTGTTAACAATATGCGCAGGGAGGAATCTGAAGGCAAACTAAAGGGAATCCTTGGTTACACCGAGGATGATGTTGTCTCAACTGACTTCGTTGGTGACAGCAGGTCGAGCATTTTTGACGCCAAGGCTGGAATCGCATTGAGTGACAACTTCGTGAAGCTTGTTTCGTGGTATGACAACGAATGGGGTTACAGTACCCGTGTCGTCGACTTGATCGTTCACATGTCAAAGGCCTAAACCTGAGATGATGTTTGCAGGAAAAAGTCTTCTTTTTCGTCCCTTCTATTTGTCGTTTTGAATAAATTTTCTTGGTTAAAACTCCTTTTTTTTTTTTTTTTGGTTTTGGCGAATTTTCCTCCCTTGCNGGAATTTGTTTGTAGACCGGTTGTTTTACTGAGAGGCCTTTATGTTTGGCTTTTGATATATTGAGTTACTTATGGGTTTACCAGATTTAAATCCCTCCTCTTTTTTAACCTTTTAAGGCCTAAATCAAAGCTGAATTTTGAAACGTTTTGCTCAAGCTAACATGGTCAAAGTCTCTTTAGAGAGAGATTTTCAGATTTAATAGTGTCAAACAGACGGTTTACGTTGGTTCCGTCTTCAAATATGTGATAGGATGATGTTTTTGGTTTGCTAAATGTCAGCGCCAAAGTATGTCCTCCCTTAATTCGAAGATTGAAAAGCTTAATCAGATTTGAAGCATCTGGTTAGTTAAGAAAACAACATAATCTTTTCGTTAAACAAAATTGTACTAGTATTACGAATCTCTCCGTTAATGGGATTTAAATTTACTTTTCCTTATAGGCCGCATATCCTTTTATAGTTTTATTGGTTTATGACATGTAGTCGCACATCTTAGGACTCTGGTTTAGAAGCAGACAGCTCCAAGCCTCCAATATAGCAGCTGATAGAAGATGCTACCGGCAGGAACCTTAATATATTCACGAGGCGGTATTAGTAGTACAGAAACATATGTAAGAACAACAAAGTCAACTGATTGCAAGAAAACCTTACCACCAAATATATCTACCTTTCTATTTTTGTTGATAGTGACAACAAGCAAAACAATCAATTCCCCGTGTTATAGGGCGGTTTCAGAGGCTTAATTACTTGTATAACCAAAACCAATACAAAACCAGATGAAAATTGAACATCCTTCGGTTCAATCTGCGTAGTTGCGGTTCGAATTCAGTTTTTTTTTTTCGCAAGTATTTAATTAAATTTGGGCTTTCAAATGGGCCATAGCATGGGTCCATTTAAGTCTCTTCTGAAGTATCGAATATGATTAGAGCCATTGTTAAACCTCTCCGGCTAGACGGCCGTCGTCGGGTTTTCAGGATTTCCCTTTGCGCAGGTGTCAGGTACGAAATTCATTCTTCCGGATCTTAATTTTTTTCTTACACGTACCTGTTCTCACAGTAACTGTCCGAAATTGAGACAGTGCTTCTTTGATCAGGGAGTATTAGATTTCTGATGTCTTGGCTTGTTCAAAATCGCATCGGAAACACCTTGTTACGCCTCAAACCCTCGGCTTCTATCGCTCTTTCCTCTGCGCTCATCGAGAATCTCTCTACGGCTTCGGAGCGATTACACGAAACACTTGATGAATCTTCTTCACAGTCGGAGGAGATATGGAATGTTATTGTAGGTAGAGCCGGTGATAGAGTCAGTGAAGATGAGGTTTTCCATCGTCTATCAAACGATGAAGCCTGTAACAGAGTAAATCTCTCTGATGGTCTGGTTCATAAGCTGCTCCATAGGTTTAGAGATGACTGGAGATCCGCGCTCGGTGTCTTGAAATGGGCTGAGTCTTGTAAAGGGCACAAACATTCGAGTGATTCTTATGATATGGCTGTGGATATTCTTGGCAAGGCGAAGAAATGGGATCGGATGAAGGAGTTCGTTGAGGGGATGAGAGGAGATAAGCTTGTTACCTTGAACACAGTTGCTAAGATCATGCGGAGATTCGCTGGTGCAGGGGAATGGGAAGAAGCTGTCAACATATTCGATAAATTGGGTGACTTTGGTTTGGAGAAGAACACGGAATCGATGAATTTACTTCTCGATACTCTTTGCAAGGAGAAAAGAGCCGAGCAAGCTCGAGCGATCTTGTTACAGCTTAAGTCACACATTACGCCAAATGCTCATACGTTTAATATCTTCATTCACGGTTGGTGCAAGGCCAATAGAGTCGAGGAAGCTCTTTGGACGATCCAAGAGATGAAAGGCCACGGGTTTCGTCCTTGTGTTATTAGCTATACGACGATCATAAGGTGTTATTGCCAGCAGTCTAACTTCATCAAGGTCTATGAGGTTCTAAGTGAAATGGAAGCTAATGGGTCTCCTCCGAATTCTGTTACCTACACAACTATAATGTCTTCTCTTAATGCTCAGAAAGAGTTTGAGGAGTCCTTACGGGTTGCTACAAGGATGAGAAGATCCCGTTGTCAACCAGATACTCTTTTCTACAACTGTTTGATTCACACACTTGCTCGAGCTGGTCGGTTAGAAGAAGCTGAGAGGGTTTTCAGAGTTGAGATGCCTGAGCTCGGTGTTTCCATAAATACATCTACCTATAACTCCATGATTGCTATGTATTGTCATCACGATGAGGAAGAGAAGGCGGTTGAGCTTCTCAAGGAGATGGAAAGTTCGAAGCTTTGTGATCCCGATGTTCACACGTACCATCCGTTGCTGAGATCTTGTTTTAAGAGAGGAGATGTAGTTGAGGTTGGGAAACTATTGAAAGAAATGGTGACTAAACATCATCTCAGCCTGGATGAATCGACTTATACTTTTCTGATACAGAGGTTTTGCAGAGCTAACATGTGTGAGTGGGCGTATTGCCTTTTCGAAGAAATGATTAGCCAAGATATCACACCGAGGCATCGGACTTGTTTGTTGCTCTTGGAAGAGGTTAACAAGAAGAATATGCATGAATCAGCCGAGAGAATCGAACACATCATGAAGACGGTCAAACTTACCGCCCCTGTTAAGTGAGGTTATTAGTAACTACGATGCTTGGACAGTCACAAGAGATTGCAGATTGTAATGGAAAGTTGTCTCTGAAGCAAAATGTTCGTTGTGTTGTTTATCCAACCATACCGTAGTGCTGATTTCAAGTTCTTTGGATACGATACTCCGACGTTAAATTCAGGAAGAGTTGTTGAGATTTGTAACTGTGGAGTTGATTGATTCTGACACAATGGTAATGATAAGAGGTTAGGCATGTTGTGTTTGTTGAGTCAAATCTTTGCAAGGGTCTGTCTCTTAATTAACACGTCTCACGAGCCAGAGTTTTGCCAGGATCCTTCGCATCAGAATAATTTATGGGAGTTTAAGTAAGTGGGATCCAAGAAAAATAAGCACCGAGTTCAGGGACACATACATGTGCATTTGGATGCCTCCACACTCCACACCGACAGAAAGGTAGATCCATATTACCCAAAACAAAACAAAATATGTATTTTGTTTGGATTTTTTCTTCTTTTTTATTAATAAAATTGAGTAGTCTTATTCAATCTCATAATGATGGTTAAGCTTTAACTACAAATCATAATGCACAGTTGTTGAATTATTGATAAGATACTTTTATAGGGCCCTCAAGTTTTAAGCCACCACAAGTGGGCAATTTTTTTGTTGTTTTTATCAAAATTCAGATTGTTTAGAACCATTTACATGTCGTTTATTGTGCATAATAAAGTATAAACCTAGTAGTCTACTACTATATGTATCAATACCTCAGCGTCTGGTTTCGACCAAACTAGCGACGTGCTTTAATTAGATGAAACATCATTCAATTATTGCTTTCTCTTTATAAAGTTCTTATCCGAATTCTTAAATTTGCGTAAGTTTAAAAAAAAAAAATTCTTCAAAAACCGAAGATGGCTAACAAAGCACGATTCTGGTATGTACTACTCTCAAAAAAGTTAAACTAAAATTCTTGCAGCAGTTTAAAATTCTTTCACATGATTCCTTTTCTGAAAGATCAACAGCTTTTTCAGAAGATTTAGAATATACTAACCTTTTCACGTTGGTATACTGATAATATACTTAAAAGATAAAATGTAACAAAAGATAAATCCCGTCGGATATGGTCCACTCACGGGAATGGTATCTATATATTTTCGATGCGCCGATAAAAAACACTTTTTAATATTTTTTTCTGGTGAAAACACACAAAAGTTTCTGTCTTCACCACAACAACACAATCTTCGAGGCTTCTCCTTTTTGTTGTCTTCTGCTTCATCGCCTTTCGTTCGTCGTAAAAAGTCTTCATTCATTTCAAGCCATTCAAATTGATCTTTGTAGTCTACTTTATTCCTCTGTTTTCTTGAAATTTTCCTCCACAAATGCTCTGTTTCCGTTAAAATTCGTTGAATTTTGGTCTACGTAAGTCGAAGAAAACCAGGTTAATTATCTAAACCGGGGTGCCGGAAATGCCACCGCCGATATTTCCTCTCCGGTGGGAAAGCACCGGCGACCAGTGGTGGTACGCTTCACCAATCGATTGCGCCGCCGCGAATGGTCTATACGACGTCGTAATCGAGCTGCTTCACCAAGACACAAACCTGCTCGTCAAACTCACCTCCCTCCGCCGTATCCGCCGCCTCGAAACCGTCTGGGACGACGGAGACGAGGACAACTGCCGCGTGGCGCTGAACCGCTCCCGCGTCGCGAGGAGGCTATTGGAAGAGTGCGAAATCGGGAACGGAGATAACTCACTCATCAGAGCTGGATACGGTGGTTGGCTGCTCTACACCGCCGCTTCTGCCGGAGATTTGGGATTCGTTAAGAAGCTCCTAGAGAGAGATCCGCTTCTCGTGTTCGGAGAAGGAGAGTACGGCGTCACGGATATCCTCTATGCGGCGGCGAGAGGTAGAAACGACGACGTTTTTCGTCTCGTACTGGATTTCGCTTTGTTGCCGGCTGACATCGCCGGCGTCGAAGAAACCGACGGCGGGAAACTAACGGAGAAACAGTTAATAGTAAAGGAAGAGATGGTTAAAAGAGGGGTCCACAGTGCGGCGAGAGGCGGACACGTGGCAATCCTTGAGGAGTTTTTACTCTCAGGAAAATACGACGCCGTTTCTGGGCTCAGAGATGCTCATGGGTCTACTCTCTTGCACTCTGCTTCTTGCAGAGGTCAAATCAAAGTAAGAACACAAAATTGAGCAATTCTACAAATATATGTAAATATATATGTATTAACATTTGGATATAATGTAGGTGGTGAAGTATCTTATATCGAAGTATGATTCGATTTTGGCGGTGAAAGACAGACATGGAAACACTCCTTTGCATATAGCTGCTTACAAGGGTCATTTAGCTGTAGTGGAGGCTCTTTTAACCGAATCTCCACCGTTGATTTCCGTTGTGAACAATGAAGGTGACACGTGTCTTCACATGGTCGTGTCAGGTTTTGCAGCGTCCGGGTTTAAGCGGTTAGACCGGCAGATGGAGCTTCTGAAGAAGTTAATCTCAGGAGGAGGAAGCTGGTCCGTTGACATTTCCGACATCGTCAACGTTAGAAACGGTAACGGAAGAACAGTGGTTCATCTAGCCGTGATGGATGTTCTTAACACCGTTAGACCTGACGTGGTTGAGATTCTGTTGAGAATCATCGGCGTTGATCTTAACGTTGTTGATACGGATGGAATGACTCCCGTTGATTTGCTTGAACGGCAAACGCCGAGAACGGCGGTTTCTGACTTATTGATCAAACGGCTTAAATCCGCGGGTGGACGATCGAACGGCGTCGGTGAAAAGGTTTTACGGTTTCGAGAAGAGCGTTACGGATTCTGCGGCAGTCCAGGAACTTCGTTTGAGATATCTGATTCTGAGATTTTTCTATTCACTGCGGCGAGAACGGACCATACCGCCGCGAACGCTGAAATGAGTCCAGACAGAGAGAGTTTAGACGGAATCAGTGAGTGTTCGACCGATATGTCGACGCATTCGAAACGCAAACGCCGCGGTGGCGGTACAGGGTCACGTCTTAAGCTTCTGTTACGGTGGGCGAAGAAAGAAGAGTCGGAGGAAAGTCGTCGTTTCTCCGGAGATGACAAGAATCGTCGTGTGCCACTCAGGGAGATGTATTCGAGATCGAGGTCGCCGTCTGAACTCGGAAGAGCGTTTCCGCTGAGAACAGAGAGCGGCGATCTCCCGAGTTTATCGGTGAGATTGAAGTTCACACAAGGGCTAATGAAAGGAGTCGTGGTTCAGGAATCTCCGAGGTTTGTGTTCTCGCCTCCGGTGGTTTCCGACTACTCAGGAGCTCCGTCGTCGGCTTGTTCGTCGCCGTTTCAGACGGTTTCTGCCGAATTGGAGAGAAAAACACCTGCCGTGAGGAAACAGAGATCTTTTATGAACAGGTATTTGTGTTTTAGCAGTCCAGGATTAGCCACTGACGGCACTTCTGAGATGAGGAATGGCTCTGGTTTCAAAAGAGTCATGTCTTTGGTTTCTTCATGAAATACATTTGTACTTTTCTTTCTGTTCTCACACGTGACCTCATTTTCATATAAATTGTAACAAGTGCATACAAATATAATACGTTGTGGTTTTTTCTTTTTTAAATAATATAAAAGGAATTTCAAGTGTGGAAATTAGAGAAGTTTGCAACAAAAACAGAATAGAAACTAGTCTGGGTTACATCACATAAACATGTGTCCTGTAGTCTTCATCCGTTTTGTAAAACAACAAAAGATGTAAACATAACGGTCTCTCACCAATCACCATTCAAACCCTTGTGTGAGTTCCCATTTCTTCCCAGCAATCACATGGCTCATGGCTTGTTCACAGCGAGAACATACTTCGAATTAACTTCGCTCAATCTGCCACCAGCAGAGGAGAAAAATAAAACTGAAAAATTATAGAGACAGGAACGGTAACTACACTAAACCCAAGGGACTTTGAGAATTAGCTGGTAAATAAAGATAAGGTTTTGATTAACACTTGGATGCATCAAAGAATGTAAAAATCATGGTTAAGGATATAAAAGAGGATACGGATTCACACAAAACTGCTGATGCTCCGGGTACACTTTTACTGCAACATCATCGGCCGTCTCAAAGTCAGAGCAACCGACATGGTGATAAGGAGACAGAGAGATAGTTTTCAAATGACTTACCTTCTTCTAACTTCAATCTCTTTCTAATGGATTGTATCTATCTTCAAACGAATTTTGATCCCTATATTCCCGACTGCGGCGATCATAACGATCATCCCTTTTCGTCTTGTAATCTGAAGAAGTCTTTTCACGAGACGATCTTTGGTTTTGATGAGAAGATTCCCTTTCGTGGCTACGTCGTTTGGTCCTTGTGAATTCATCATCTCTTCGATCACTGCGCTTGTATGATCCGTGACTCTGTTGTCTCTGTGAGCTACCTGAATCATATTCCTCATATCGCTTTCCTTTATCTGTATTGGTTCTAATATCCACTGGATATTCGCTATCTGCACGATTCTCCCCTTTCCGTTTCTTAGAGGATCTTGGTGATGCGTCTGTTAATGTTGTTGATATGTATCCAAAGTCACTGTCTTTCTGATCCTTGCCTACAGAAGACGAGGACTGTAATGGAATGCCCTTCTCAAAACATCCAATACCTCCTGCTAGCTTAACTTCTTCTGTAAATCCTTCTATCATATCCCGCAACACCTACAAGACAAAATACGGAGAAAACTCATTTAATAATTGAATGTCTTATAGTCATAAATGAAAGTACGACTTTAGCAACGTTCAATTTTGTCACAAAATCTGCAAAATGACTAAACAGGACAGGGTTGAGCCAAAACATTCTACACTTTTCTTTTAAAAAAATTCACTGAGAAATACGCAGTATTGACTATTCTGCAGCATGACATTCACAACACTAAGATCTGCGATTATCATAGGTACGGATATTCAATTTCATACCTGTCGAGGCATTCGTTTCACCTTCTTACCACGGTATGACATTCTTCGACGCTTGTAATCTCTCTCTTCAGCTAAAAGCTCTTCTCTTGTCTTCATTTTATTCATATCCTGCACGTTATAGACAATGCAATATATATCTTGGTTCCTTCAGCAAGAATTCCCTACAGTAATACTTGTCTCATTCATGTTATTTAACAGTTAGGGCTTAGTTCACTATTAACCTGATTCGATGAGCGTCGTCTCGGAAGACCATCATGATCAATAATAGGTCGGTAGTTAGGACGTCCTTTCCGTTCCTCATCAGCTTTAGCTGTAATAACACCAAGCTCAGCCACCCTGCAGAACGACGTAGACATCACGAGGAATCCAACTCAGATCCACGAAGCTTACGTACTATAGAATAGAAATGTAAGATAGACAAAGAATCAAGTTTGAAAATTAGAAAAGCCCTACCGCTGGTATCTTGTCAGTGGTTGTTGTGCATATCGAATTGCCCTTATTTTTCCTTCAAGGACGGATCTTTCATACAAGGCTGCAACAGCTGCTACCACACGGGACACAGATATCCCCTGAGCACTGTCCAAAGTTTTGCCAACCTTATCACCTGAATTTTTCTCAGAAGAATTCTTCATCTTCATATGCTTGTTACTGAAGCTTGCATCATCCGATTCCTCGAGTACTCCAGAGGATCTAGGCTTAGTTCCTTCCGACCGAAACAGCATTATTTGAGAGGCAGATGATTCAATGCACTGTTTCAACATGTCTAGAGCAAAAAACTTCCCATTTCCTTCTCCATACAAGACAGCAAGTTGAGAAGCTAACCAAGACAATACCCGAAACAAAACTGGGCACTCGAATGTTCTGCTTTTGCAGCTCAAAATCTGCTGCTCACCGACGGCATTAGCATCAGACTCCATCATAAATCCACTAGCTTCCTTAACAACCGCTTTCAGAGACAACCGAAAGAGCAAGAAAACATGATCCCTCATGTAAGTATCGATTATAACACCGTATCTCGTGGAATTAACCAGAATCCATGTGCTTAACTCACTCGTTTCAGTCGCTTTTGTACACAGAATAGAAGAAAGAAAACTATAGGAATACCAATTTGGGAAATCTCTCCATTTACCAATCTCACTTTTTATTCCGCAGATATCAGACGGCAAGAGCCCAAAGCATTGGTCAAAAACACTCGTTTTCTCTTTCTCAGAAGAACCTTCAAAGTCGCTGCATTCGAAAGATAGAACACTCGGAAGTGTTAAAGTTGGCTTTTTACCATCGAGCTCAGAGAAGTTAACAGCGCCTGGGCAGTCCTTGTAGAAGAAATTGTTGGTGAACTCATCTAAGGAGAAACAGAGATCACCATCGCCGTTATTCAACTGTGGTTCACACGGTAACTCGAGCGTGTTCCGATAAAAACTAAATGATCGAAGAAGGTGAGTGAGATCAAGAGGCTTTGGGCAACGAAGTGAGTGGAGGAAGAGGGCTTCTGGTGGCATAAGGTGATTTGGATCAAAAGGGCACCGAACAAAACTGCCATTATCGTCCTTGTGGAGAAGAGAAGAGTGGTCTACAGCCAGATTTTCCGAGAGAGAATCTAAGGTGCGTTGACATTCCGACAGTAGGGATTGTAAAGAGGAGAGTGTACCGGAGAGCTCGCGAATCGGTGGCGGAAACGTAGAGATGGAGTAAGTGTTAGGATTTTGCAGGGGCAGGGAGAAGAAATACGGATTAGGGTTTAGAGGAGGACACTGGTGGAAGAAATTGGGATTAGGGCTCTGGTAGGGAGGAAACGACGGTGGTCGATCCATCAGGCGACGGCGAACTTCACAGGCAAAAGAAGATTTTGAAATGCCAAGATGAGACCTTCCCTCTTACACATTTTAATGTTCCGGATTTCAAAGCCCATTTAGTCAGGCCCGTTATTCAATCTCCCTTTCGTTTTCTTTACGATAGGCCCATTTTCTTGTTGACAGAAAATGGCACATTTTCTTAGAAATAGATTTTAATATCGTACAAAACATTTTTATAAAATCGGCCAAAAAAACATTTTCTTGCTCAAACAATCAGTTGAGCAAAATAGGACATTACAATTTTTATGTCTCTTGCTCAACAAATTTTATTTACGCTTTCACTTGCTTCCAACTCCTTTCGTTAAGTTATCACACACATGACACAAATGAAGATGCTAACGCCAGCAAGATGATATTTGCTATAAGAAAGTGAAGAAAACATTCCATTGAACGCCCAGTCGCTAGCGTTTAAACGGAGAATAAAGTTAAAGAGCATCGTCACAACTAAATCGCTTTCTGGGTGATGAAAAGTTTTACTCAACGTTTGCTTTGCTTAAGAATAACGACAAAGGGAACAAGAGGGAGAGAGAGCGAAATTGCTTCTTGGTTCGTTTGAAGGAGAAGGAAGAAATCGACAAAACAACACATCCTAAGATAAACCTAATCAATCTCAGTTATACCATAACCATTCACAATATACCTCAAAAGTGAATATCACAAACCCAAATTACACGAAACGATCAATATTTGATTTTTTTATCAAACGATAACTCCTAGCAACTAACTACAAAGCCCAGATCATTCCACGAATACCTAATACTTTTTGCAAACAATCTAATTGATAATATAGTAACAAGACTAGACAGAGATAATCAGATTCAAGAACAAAACTGAGATATAATAAACGAGAAGCAAACATTGTAGATTATAAGATCCATTATCCAACAATATAGAAAACGCAAAAAAAGAGAAATTTCTAAAGTCTGAGAGATTGCAACAAACTCATATCCGAAAAGGTTGAGAGAAGAGAAACCCAAACCGGAATTGGTTTAACGGTAACTCTTCTGGAAACGAGAACGAGCACCACGACCACCAAACTTCTTGGGCTCGCACCGCCTCGGATCCGCAACGAGGAGGGTCCTGTCGTATCGGATGAGAATGTCCTTGATCTCCTTCTTCGACTGCTCATCAACATACTTCTGGTAGAAAGCAACGAGTGCCTTGGCGATGCTCTGACGGATTGCGTACACCTGAGATGTGTTACCTCCACCGTTGACGCGGATCCTCATGTCAACTCCGGCGAAGCGGTGTTTCCCGAGAAGGAGTAGGGGCTCGAAGATCTTGAAACGGAGGATCTCCGGCTGGTGAAGCTCGATCGGCGAACCGTTGAGCTTAATCAGACCCGACCCTCGCTTGCAGTGGGTCACGGCAACCGCCGTCTTCTTCCTTCCGAAGCATTGCACAGACTCTACCGCCGGTTTCGTCGCCATAACTTAGGGTTTACGATTCGGTGCTCTCACCTGCGGCCAAAACTATATATCAGAAGAAAAAACCCTAATCCCCGAGACAAGATGCCTCCAACAATTATATATAGGTCCATGTGATAATGGGCTATTTTAGGTTAACTAGACTGGTTTTAAAGGCCCATGGGCTATACTATATAGTTTGTTGGAAGGGCCTAAACCGGCTGGTTGGTTTCTTAAACCGGGCGAATGTTTATTGAGTTTATGGCAGCAGTTAAAACCGTTAAAGAGATTTGTTAGAGTCTCGGGGAAGTGGCTTTCTTGCAATGATATGATTCAGAATTTCAGATTACATAAGATTTTTTTATGGGGTAAAAGTACATAGGGGAAAGGACAAGACAGGAGATGAGAGGGTGATAAAACAGCCAGCTTCATTTTATAGTATACAGCTCAACAACAACAATAATAATTATCTTGTGCCTCTGATAATTTATCAATCCTTCTGCTACTAACTCTCTTCGGTTTTTTATTTACAATGCCGAGTAAATCTTGTTTGCGTTTTCAATTTTTCGTTCCCTCCTTGTTTTATCTGTCATGTGGGAATTCTAGGTCGTTTTCCGTTACTTTGAAGTGTTGAGGCTGCTGTCCAGAGCAATGGAGGTTCCACATTTTGAAGTACGACCTCTCAAGATTCTTCACCTGTACCCAATGGGAAACTAGTTGGTCAACAAATGAACCGGAACAAGAGAGGAAATCGAGTCGGAATGTGTTGCCATACTAACCCAGCGCATGGTGTCGAATAGAGGACAGGTGAAGCGGCTGGCCTTCAATTCCTTAGTCAGTGCCTCAAGTTTTGGCTTGTTCAGCGCCAAAGAGACGGCCTTCTCTTCGTATTCCTCCAAGCTGATGATTTCACAAGCGTTTTGAATATCTCATCATATAAACCAAAAAAGCACAAGTTGTTTCATACTGACACTCACCTATTAACAATCATCTCATGTCCCAGACCAGTTGCAAGGCAGAGTGATCCAGCCACTCGAGTTGCCATTTTCTCAAGTGGTAGTGTTATCATCGGTACACCAGCCCACAGCACATCCGTGCCTGTTGTGTGTCCGTTACACAGAGGCCTAAGGACAGGACGAGGGGAGTCAGATTGTGCCAGATTGAGTGTCTTGTATTGTTTTTAAGATATATATTCAAGTACAAACGAATTTAGTAGAGAGGGAAAAGAACTCACGTGTCGAGGATTACATCTGCAAGGACACTTCGCCTTATGTGTTCATTCTTCATGGCAACATCAGTGAAGATAATCTGATCAGGCTGCACACCTTGGGAAGCAGCATCTGAATATACACGTTCAGACAGTTACGTTATAAGAAGTGATGAAAGCAGAAAGGACAAAGAAACGTTAAGCAATGGGAATGTAAACACACGTACATGTGCGAAACCTCATCTCTCCAGCAGCAGGGAAACGGAGAAGCCAAAGAGCACTGTTGGGCACTCTTTTAAGAACGTTGCACCTTCATGGCAAAAAAAAAAAAGAAAGCACAAGTCATTTAGCTGAAATCTAGATTTACATTTTTACCGACTAGCTACAGGTTGCTATGTAGCCTCTCGTTCAAAAATTGCCAAACAAACTTAAAACCTTAGAAAAACATTTACCAAGTATTGACGATCTCAGGATCCATTTTGTACAGTTGGTTGAAGCATGCAAATATAAATTTGTCTTCAGGAAGTCCATAGTCAGATCGCTTGGGCTTAGAATTTGGATTCAACACATCCTGATTTTTCTGTAGATAGCATATATACAATGAGTTTTCATATTCATAAACCATCGTGAAACTGATGAATGTCCAATAACATGATAAAAGCAACTTCTCTCTGAACATACCTGCTTGTAATCATTGACAAAGTAGCAATGGGGAAGATGGACAAGCTTCTCTGAGTAAATATGTGCATATTGCAGAGGAGAGACGAACTGAAAAGGAAAAGAGAACAACGGGTCAATCCATGGAGAGAGAGAAAGGAAATTATTCTATACTTTCTTTGTGAAGATTCTAATTCAATTGCCAACCTCATCCGTCACTAAATAGTCGATGTAGGTTGCCCCAGTTGTACCGGGGAAGCCCATATACGAAACCTGGATTGGTGCAGGCTGCATAGCAAATATTTCATTCCTAGCCCCCTGCATAGGTTAAACCAAACACCGTTACCAAAAAGCTTTACATGGGGTTGGTTAAAGCTCCAGCGTAAACAGATTTCTCAATTGTTCTGAGCATACCTTGGTGTAACCATTTAGATTGATGAGGATCTGGATTTTGTCTTCATTTATAGTTTTGGCGATAGCATCTGACGACATAGCAGAAACGTCGAGAAAATGCTCGGCTTCTGATTGGGTACGCTGTCTCCACTCAGTACCGTCATTTGGACTCAATGCATAGCAGAACACCTCAACATTTTCTCGGTTGTGCATCCCAAACACTGATCCCATGAGGTGTGACAACGGATGATTACCAAAATCACTGCTCACATATCCAATCCTTAATCTCTTAAATCCTCCCTCGCGTTTAACAGGGAGTCCAGCTGGATGGTTAAAGGGAGGTAGTCCAAAACGGGAAGCAATTATAGAGCAGTGTGCAGCATATTTACGACTGAAATTACAGGAGATTTGTAAGGAACATGCCAATAAATATGAATTTTCATGAGAAGTATTAGTTCTGAATTTCAGCTTCAAACCTGATTTCAAGAGCAAGAATAGGATCGATAGGATATGCTATTGCATGGAAGGGCTGGACACTTGGAAGGACCGACATCTGAAGACACCATAGGATATGCTATTTCTTAATCTGTAATGGCATAAAAAGTACCAAAAGTATTGTGGCATATACACTTACATTTATTTGCCTCCTAATAATGCCTTCAACTTCAGTGAACATTTTGCTGCGGTCCTCCCAACAGCATACACACTGGTACAGCAGCATGAAAGAAATATAAACTCACGGGAGACGACGAGTACTACCAAGAGCAGGCTACGGTCACAGAAGCTATCATAACAAACGTGTGATGGAAAAGTCTTACCTGCAAGGTGTGCAGAAGGTTGCACGTTGCTTCTGGGAAGTCTGGTCGGAGTAGCAAGGCCTGCTTATAGCTCGTTATGGCGGCTTCCACATGGCCACTGCTTATGCAAGAAGGTCCAACATATTTATCAACACAAAAATTAAATATCTTTCTGGTGGAACACATGCAGTTCAAAGATGGTCAATGCTGTACTGCTAGTCTACTACAGAATATTCTTAATCCCACGAAAGAAGAGCCTAACTGATAAGTGTTATGCTTCACTAGAAGCCTTTGTATCTCCCCGTACAGTCCTTATGGTGCTTTCATGTTAGTAATTTTAGGAAATGTGAAGCTACACACTATTTAAGATGGTTATTTAAACATGTGCCTGGTTATTACAGTATAGTGCAAGATACTGAGAATCGATACCTATCCTTGTAAGCTGAGGCCAGGTTTGCATGAGCTTCAGCCATTGTAGGTCGAAAAGTAATGGCATGCATGTAATCCTGAATTGCTTCAGTTACCCTCCCGATCTCTTTAAAAGTATTGCCTCTATTAACGAGAGCATCAGCAGCCAATGGGTCAATACGAAGAACCTCATTATAGCAGGATATAGCATCCGTGTAATTTCCCTGTAAAGGAGGAAAAAACAACCAAAACTCGTCAAACATATTCAAGAGTCCAAAAATTATTTGAACATTAATAACGGAGCCTGTAGCCACCTGTTGTTTGTAAATTATCGCAAGGTTGTTGAAAGGAGCAGATAGCCCTGTCGTTACAGCCAAAGTAGCCTTGAATAATGAGCAAGCTGGACCCATCATATTCCTGTTCAAAGTAGCGACATAAAGTTACAGTAATGTATAATATTGTGTATCTAGTGAGAAGAAAGAAAAAACCACATACCACTCCATATATATATTTCCAAGATTGGCCATTGCTTGTGGATGATTTGGTTGTAAAGCAAGACATTGCTACAAAACCACAGGTTTTTCAGTAATGTGCGAACTCATTAGCAAGCCTCAAACAGAAACCACACTTACATTATAACACCGAATTGCTTCATCTACTCGCCCTATGTCCTTTAACGCATTACCCTTCAAGTTGTAAATGCAAGAAGAAGTCAGAAATACAATTCATACACCACAGAACCCACAGAATATGTGTTATTGATGCTAACCAAGTTGTTGTAAGCCTCTAAAAATCGTGGGTCTCGGGAGATAGCCTGCTTGTAGTGTCGAATTGCTAAATCCACTTGACCTTGCTCGTAGTATATACTGGCTATATTCCCTGCATTAAGTAGTTTAATTTCCATATTGAAAAAGACATCACACATCTACTTGAACAATTGAATGTTATTACAGCTAAGCATTTACTTGATCAAATTACACTTACCAAATCCCATGGCACAATTTGGCCGCATCTGTAAGGCATGCTGATAACACATGATCGCCTCTGTAGGTCTCCCCAGAGCCTTATGAACAAAGAAGAGAGAAAATTTTATTTCTTATATTGTCCTAAAAACATTGTTGCAATGAACTTTTAGCTACTGAACCTGAACAAAAACATACCTTATACACATTTCCCAGATTTAAATATGCATCAGGAAACGCAGGTTTCAACTTCACAGCTTCCTGGTGCATTAAAAAAAATCAGCCAACATAGTTAAAACATCAACAATATAAAATCATCAAAGGAAAAAAAAAACCGCTCGAGTTTCCCATCATCAATCTGTATAAAATGTCGATGATGTTTTAAAAATTCTCCACATTTCACTAATGTATATCATATTCTATGACAAGGAAGATTTGCGATCAAAGATTTCCCTCTCCCTGGTTTCCACATATCAAGGACTATACCAATTTCCCCAGCCCCAAGAATGAATCCTCCTATGATCGTTGGCTAACTTTACGAATGATCTGACAAAGATCTCTAAGTGATAGAAAACAGAGGAGACTGGCACAACCATACGCAGACAGACCACTATGTCCCGGATTTTTCTAGGAGAGAACGAAGCATACCTTGTAGTATTGAAGGGCTCTATTGAGATCACCTGACTCCATGAAAAGACCAGCAAGATTCGACCATGCTATAGCAAATGTTGGTTGTATGCGAACAGCTTCAAGGTAGCAACTGTATGCCTGCACAAAATATCACATTCTGACAATTTGGACTCTGGCAGAAGATACTGACTATAAGACTGACGATCATCCCTGCTTGCCTTTCAGTAACAACTTGATGTCTGTATTGATTGTGGATTATGACACAGTACAACACAGAAAAAATGAATGCATCCATCAGTAATTGCAGTTGATAAACAGTAAACAGGCTACACAAGTGATGCTAGATTACTAGAGCATCACGTCACCTTCCATTTAGTTATATTTTATTTTGGCTCAATTACAAGTTCTTCTGGCGATGAAGAAAATTCGATCAATCAATTGTAACACCGTATCCATAACAAGAGAGCACAAGAAAATTGTGGACTGGAACAGGAACAGATAAACTTAAAAGAGCTAATTAATAATACTTACATCCTGAATTAATCCTTGAGCCTTCATCAGATTCCCCAGATTACTATGTGCGTCAACCTAAAAAAAATTACATTACCAGGTGAGAAGACGGAAAAGAAGAAGATAGAACAAGTAAATCTGCAGGCAGTGGTGAGACAGAATACGTAGAAAAGTGTGTCGATGAACTATTTGTCTTCAATATTTTTTTTTTATCAGGTAAGAAGCTAGATAGAAGGATCATAAATTGAAATACCAGAAGTGGATTCAGTGAGAGGGCCTGCTGACAGCATTGTGTTGCCTCGCTGAGTCTTCCTTTCCGCATGTATGCACTAGCCAAATTCGACCAAGCATCGGCAAAGTTGGGCCTCAGCTGCGAAGTAGATCGAAAAGAAAGTGTAAGGAAGGGGAAAATGAAGATAAAGTCACAGCAGCAGGGTAGGCTGAAAAGTGAACAGCGGAAATCGAGAAGCACAAATTTGATATAGCACAACCTCAATGGCAATCAAGTAGTAGCGGATTGCACGATCAGTGTCCCCTTTTTCCTGAGAGAGCAGATCACAGATATATATATATAAGAAAAGGAATAATTATTGGCAATAACCAACTGATCAAGCAAAGGCCAAGCCAGTCACCTTCCACGCATTCGCCATGTTACCATAACACTCAGCAAACTGAGGTTGAAGACGAAGAGCTTCTTCGTTTTTCTTAATGCACATATCATAATCTTGGAGCTGCACCCCATGAACGATACAAGTTAACAACTAGTTCACTCAAAACATAAAGATAGCGTATAGACTAAAGAGAGAAGGAGAAAAATAGTACCTGGTAATAAATAGCACCAATAAGAAGAAGATTATCAGTACGTAGCGGGCTTCTATGGTAAACCACGTTGCTATGCTCAAGGGCTTGTTTGAAATCGCCTGCTTTGTACAGTTGATGAGCAAGAGTCAGGCGTGCGTCATCGTCAGCTGCACGAAACATTTACAAATTACAGTAACTCAGCAACACATAGCAGAAACAAAAAAAGCGCAGAGAGCTAAACAACAGCAGTCACATATTCCCAAAAGCAATTAGCTTTTTTATCCTAAAACGAACAAACCAAATAACCAAAGCCAAATAACTTTGCTTTTAGCCAAATATAGAATCCCGACAAGGAAAAAGAGAAACACAAGTTGCAGATTGTAGCAAGTTTGATTTCCTCAAATCTAAGATCTTTAAATTCATCATACCAATTATACCCTCGAAAAGGAAAACTAGATCGCACAGCCTATAGTTCATAGTAGAATTATGGGACAACCTCAAGGATCAATGGATAAAAATACACAAACGCCGATCAGGAGAATTATGCTGAGAAGAAGCGAATTCACAAAGGAGAGAGAAACAAAAAAAAAAGTTTCCGACAAATCAGAACCTTCAGGAGACTTATTGAACTGCTGGAGGAGACTCGAAGAAGACGAAGACAAAACCGACAAATCAAGCTTTCTGGAGAATACTTCATCAGCTCGATCCGACAGGAACAAAGGCCGAGAGATCATCACAGCTCCGTTTTTAGACGAGATCATCGCGTCTTGGCGAAAAGGAAAAAAAAACAATCTCCCTTAGATCAAAAGTCTCCGGGACTTGGCCGGAGAATCAAAACACCGATGGTAACGCAGGAGATAAGAAAAGGGCAAAAACCCTACAATCGAAATTCCTTTGCCTTCCTCTGGACCTCGAGCTTTGCTTCCTCCTTCTTCTTTAGCTTTTCTCTCTTTATTACTTTTCCTATTTCCTTTTTTGGGCCAATCAAAATCTCACACATCTAAATGAGACTTGAATGCTTAACACGTGTAAATTTTGGCGCCGTTGATTCACGTTTGGGTCAAAGAGTCAACAAAATCTGGGCAAACCCAGAGAAGGCGAGATTCTTTTGTCTCTAGTAACACGTGTCGACAGTGTTTTTTGTTTTTGTTTTGTAACATCAGAGGTTATTATCTAATAATATATCCACCAAAAAAAAAATGTGTATATTTGTTACTTCCAAATCCCCTTCCAAATCATGCCGCAAATAATTAAATGTGCTAACAAGTAACGTAATTCTGGTAAAATTACATAAAAGGTGAAACATTAGGAAAGAAATTATCCTACTCCCGGTCCGGGAAAGTGTATCTTAGTTATAGGTTAAATTATCTTTTCTAAAAAAGATTTAAACCCTATGCAATATTTTTTTTAAAAAAATGCACTCTAAGCTGTCAATTAAATTTCGACAGTAGATGAATAAAAGGAGTTTAATACTCCAGTTACTACAATTTAAGCCTTGGTCAAATGAGAGGATTATAAGTTATTTATCAAATGCATGGATGTAAATGAGGATATATAGCTTTTGAATTGAAATTTATTCAGTTTTCACCAATGTTTTATATACATTTAATCTTCCGGTTGCTTAACATATTGGTTGTCTGATTAGACACCAGATCGGCTAAACACTTGAATAAGAACACCCAATCAATAAGTTACATGTTCCAAGTATATGGATCTCTGACAGTGACTAGATAGCTTTTCTCGTAATAAACCACTGAGACAAACGATCAATTGTTTTGTTGTTTTTTCTTTTCTTTTGCCAACTAATTAATCAGTTAACAAAATTTCCAAAAGAATCGGCGCCAAACTATTTCTAGAACATGGTATAGAAACGTTAGGCCATCACAATAATAATTCTCAATAAATCTTATCTCTAACCTACTCAGGGCCCCAATAAATGGTTTGCTCAACCGACACCGACATATCTTTACGGTTTTTACCAAACTTTCTCCCACAACTTGTCTAACCAGTAACCACGTAGACAACGCGTGACATACCGTATATCATGTCACATCCGAGACCATAAAGAATCATCACTTTGAAATCGCCACGTAATTAATGGAAAAAACAAAAATGTTTGCGAGTAGACTCAAAGTATTGAGTTATTCTTATTGCTAACTAGCTAGATTTCCTATTATTACATATGTAAAGAACTTCTTTAATATAGAATTCGTTGTAAATTTCATCACTTTGCAATCACTGAAGAACAAAAACACTAACCATTACAAGATCCGATTTTAAAATGAACAAATTTGTATCTCTTTGCAACTAACTTTCTAATCTTTGGATTCCGCAGCCATTTCGAGCTGGAAGATTGAGGATTTTTCAATGCAGAATGCTTCCAAGATACTTTCATATCTAAGAGTCTAAGACCGATGCAGGTGCTCGTGCTACTTCTGTTTCTTATAAAGAGCTTCACAGTAAGAAGATACCTAAGAGCTTACTGATAATGATGGTGGCTCTTCATGCTCAGACCGCGGAATCTCATTAGACTGTCTAGCAGATATGACCTTGTCAAGAGTTTGGTCGGGGACAGTGATCCCTGAGGTTTCCATATCTGCAACTATGGCAATGGCTGCATCAAGTTCTCCAAGGTCCAAGCACAACGTGATGATCTCATCGTACAGTGGGCTGCAACAGAAGTTGACATTCGTTTAGTTTATATAGTCAACTTAGTCGTTTTTTAAATGGCTTAGACTAGCTTCTGTAACTGAATTAACCTGCCAAAAGAGTAGCCAAGACTGTGTGTGGTCTGCAAGATCTTCAAGAAGGCTGAAGGCATGGGAGCTCTTATAGCAGCTCGTAATATCACCGCACAATCGCCAATCGTTGGAATTCCACCCAACTCAATCACCTACGCAAATTCATTACCATTAACATGATGGATCATAAAAAGTTATAACATAATGCTATAGAGGTCTCTTGCCTTTGTCATGAGCACAATTGCCAACTCGACTTCCCATTCTTGTGACCATTTCCTTGGAGTTTTGTTCTTAAAATCTTTCTCCCATGTCCAACCCCAAACGTCTGCAATTGTATACATGTCCGAAACATCAAACACTTTTCTTTCCCTCATCTCTTTGAACGCTTCAAATGGTTCCTCCGGGAACCAATCCTCATCTGCATCATCCTGGTGGAGGGAATCACCATTGTGCAAACATGCTTAAACTATCAAACTCATGAACATGTGACTAACTAAATCATAAACATATCATGGGTTATTATGCATACACACCTCGAGTGTCATACGAGACGCCCTCTTCCCGCGTTTCTTTGTTCTGTTTGCTTCATCGGATTCTTTCAAGAGTTGGACTCCAATCATTTGAAGATGCTTCTTCGCTTCAGCTGCCTTATTCTTCATTAAATCCTCTCCTTCTGCTCGATTCTCAGTTTCTGCAACCACCACTTCTTCTTCCTCTTCATTTTCATCATCCTCCTCATCCCCTTCCTCATCATCATCCTCATCGTCATCAGCTTCTTTGGCAACATCTTCAGTTGTGTTCTCTGAATCACCTGTAGCTACTGGTTCAGATGTTTCCTTGGAATCAGCCGTAGTTTCAATCAAGCCTTCACCAAGAAACCGGCGTTTCCAGAACTCCGTGTCTCCTTCATGTAGCTTGATTCGAGATATTAATTCGTCGACTTCTTCATCCACCTAAATCAAAAATATAACTTATTACTTGTCCCAAGTACTCAATATATATGGTTCCCGGGCTGTAAGAGAGGAACAAAATTTACCTCTTCCTCTTCTTCTTCAATTGGAGGAACCCAGAGAGGTCGACCTCGAGATTTGTTTATCCTCCTTGCTTTTTGGACACGCTGGTAAAGAACATTTCTCGTTCCATCAATTGGCAAACCCTGAGCTTCAAGTTCTTCCTTTAACTCTGATACAACCATCTTGCTTGCCGCTTTTGGCTTCAAAAGATTCTGTGCAGGACCTTTTATTATGTTCCGTAATCTCTCCATTACTCTCATGTAATCAGATTCTGATGCGTCTCCTAGAACTGGAACACCTTCACTCTGTAGAGTTCTCAAGAGCTTCCTATGGTGAACTTTCCAATCTTCAAGACATCTCTGTTTGAAGGATGTTTCAATAGGGTTTGAGTATATAAATCCAGCAGCATCGGGATCTAAAGGAGTTTTCCCTCTTCGAGGTACCCAACGCTTGCGCTCACCAGTAAGTCCCCCTTCCTCTATGTACCTGAAAATGTTGACAGGCTGCCAAACTTAATACATCAAGACAAAATGATGTAACAAGAACACCATACTTTCTTTCAGACAGTTAGAACAGAGCATAAGCGTTTCACCTGAAAGTAGGAGGATAGAAT
This sequence comes from Isatis lusitanica, assembly GCA_900406415.1. NCBI lineage: Eukaryota > Viridiplantae > Streptophyta > Magnoliopsida > Brassicales > Brassicaceae > Isatis > Isatis lusitanica. The sequence goes on from OVBB01000011.1 coordinate 123,587, forward strand.
CTGATCAACAAAGTTCCAGACAAACCACGCAGAAAACTAGTTTTTACCTTGCTAAATAATCAATCTCATAGCCAAGTTCAGCTTCTTCTTGCAATGGTTCAATCCATGAGCTGACTAGTGTCCGATATTTTCTGCTCATAATCATGGCTCTTGGAGGTATTGGTTGGTTATCATTGCGCATTGCATCTAAAGCATCAATAAGCTCAACAATTCTTCCTGGTTCAAAGGTAGAGCCAGAGGTTACCTTTTAAAGACAGTAAAATTACAAAGAAGAAAAAAAAAACATGTCCCTAGCACATTATTATGGGAAACGGGGAACCATAACTCAAATCTCATAATCTCCCAGAGGGTACTCAACATATGACTTAGTATTTACACAGGTAAAAGTGTATGCATACCTTCTCGACAGAGTGCCCGGAGATATAAAGAGAGAGGATCCTCAAAGTTCCCTGCATTGTGTAAAACTTTTGTTCCTCCTTCAAAGTTTTTCAGAGCACGAAAATGTCTAATCGCTTCCTTGACAACACAATATTTCGTGAAGCACTCAACTAAGAGCCTGAAATAGATCATTATTCCGATCATATTAGGATATTTTTAGATAACAGCAGGTAGATATAACTGCGTACAAGACAGTATTGAAATTAAGATTCTCTTACGCATGAGTCTTCACATTTGGCTGTACACGCTTGTGGTCCTCAACCATCATTCCAAGTAATTCAGCAACATCTTGAACCCTGTGATTCATGCAACCGGCTATCTGAAACTTAGTTCACCTTTGAGATAAATTGCGTGCAGTTAAACCTCGTATGAATTACCTATCATACGAATCGGCTCTTGTATAGGCTTGAATCACCCAGTTATATGTCTCGGTGTCGGGCCTCATAAAATCTGTCAAATCGAGATTACGTAAAGCCTGTCAGAAGCCATCATGCAACAAGTAAACCAAACAACAGAAGCGGAAATTAGCCAAGCAAACTACAAACCTTCACCATACTCCATGTTCTCGAATGTAGAATAAGCTACCTCGGGAATCCCACAAGTAGCCTAGACAATGGAAGCAAAGGAAACCTTTTTGATGTCAACAAAAAGGCTTCTTCATTGGACAAAGAAAAGGATACCATAACAAACCTGCACACTAAGAAGACAGTTGAAATGAAACGTTGTAGCCATTCTACCAGCTGCCTCCATCTCGTAAGAAATGTCTAAGGCATTAGAATGATCTCCAGCTTTGCAGTCTTCTTCAATCATCAAATCATAAAGCTGATCGGTTGCTCTCATCCCACCTCTAGCACCCTTCAAGAAAACTTTATTCGCCTCTTCCAAGTGGTTGGTCCTCATGAGTTCCTCTATCAAAGAACAACAATCCAATCGTAAACGATTATTCAGTAAGTCCAAGCTCGGTAGACAGTGTGTACTAGACACATAGAAAAACAAGCATTTGAATATAACACATAGTCTTGGCAAGAGAGAATACCAACAAGAATTAGCCAAGCTTGACGAATGTCATAGTTAAGCTTCTCCATTGCGGCAAGAAGTTCTAAGCCTCTCGTAGCATTTCCTTTCGAACCAGAGAGTCGAACCAGAGCAATCATGGTTTCAGGAAGCGGACGTTGGCCTGCACCTAGCTCCTTTCTCAGCGAGTGCATCTGCAATAACACACGCAGAAAAGAAAAGAAAAAGTCTTTATTTATCACTTCAACCACCACACACCCCCGAGAAACTACGAAAGAGAGAGGAAAGTCCCAATTTTGAAATTTGGTTGAATATGTGTTACTCTTGAACCATTAGCTCAAGTTCCACAATAATGCAAAATCGATTTGAGTATGAACACAAGCATTGAATGATTTCTTACAGATTATACAGTAAAAAAATAAGCTGTATAGAAGCATTTACCGCGCCTTGCTCGTCGCCGTTAAGCGCGTGAGCCACGACCAAGCCATGGAAAGAACGTGGTCCAGGGGTAAGCCCAGCGGCTATCATGTCATAGATAACCTCGGATACGCCTGATGGGTCACGTTTCCTGGCTCGTTCCATGAGCTCATCCATGAACGTGAGGCGGAGACTCCTCTCCAGCGCCGACACAGCTTCGCGGCTGCCGAAGGTTGAGGAGTCGTCATTGTCCGCTCCGTCTCCGCGCTTCTGCTGCTGCTTCCTCCTCCTCCTTGGCTTCTTCTCCGGTGCAGAAATTGAGCACCGAGTGGACGAAATTCCGGCGGCGCGACGAGGAATCGGGTGGATAGAGTTGGAGGGAAACGGAGGATTGAGGAAGAAGAGAGACATTTTTGGGCCAAAGTCTGTGTTTTTTTTTAACTGAGGAATGGATAAAGTGATTTGAAAAAAAACACAATTCACTTGTTAAATCGATGATCACGTGGAGATCACGTGAATGTATATAACCGAACCAAGATCAAAAGTGTTAGCGAAACCAATTGGCTTGAACCAGATTCATACCATTAGTCATATAACCGAATTAAACCAAGAGAGATTCATTTTTAATCCCGAAGGATGTCATGTTCCTAAATCCTACTATATTACTATAACCACACATATTTATACGTTAGCTCTCTTGGCTAATCATCTCTCTTTGATTTGAAGAAGGCAATAAAGTAATTATAATTAGCTCTGCTTAGATGATCTTTAGTTCGTTGCCATTTTTTTTCAACAACAGTTATATTGGGCCTGTTCTTTTACCAGTCGCAGGTCGCAGCGACTTGCGACTGCGACTGCGACTGCGACTAAGTGTCGCAGGTGTTGTTCGTTTACATGTCGCAGCGACTGGTCGCAGATTTAAAAATGGAATCGCCAAAAATTTTAGCGACTAGTCGCAGGTTGTGCGACCAGTCGCCGCGACTAGTCGCAAGTCGCTGCGACTTGTAAACGAACAAAAATCTGTCGCAGGTTGCAGTCGCTGATCGCTGCGACTTGCAGACGAACAGGCCCATTATTTACAACTCAAATTAATAAACGTAGTAGTAGAGTAGATAAATCGGAATCACAAATTAATACAGATAAAGCGAGCCGAATACATGCCATTAGAAAATGCTTCTATCTATTCATATAAGAACAGCCGTTAAAACAATTGATATAAATAATTGAATGTGTAGATTTGGTTGATCCGTTGCCAAATCTAGCGCAACATCACTAGATGTAGTTAAGAATGTATACCATCCAAATCTAGCTAAGATGATATTAGAATTTAATTACTCTTTTCGCAAAGGACTTTGTAGTAGGTTACAAATTGAATGTGCGAAGGATCTACTTAATTGAAATGGAAATTGAATTTACTTTTTTCTTGTGGTCAGAGGAAATCCTTATTTTAATATTTCATAAGACAAAATAAACGACTTGTATGATTACATATCACGGACGATAAAAATCAAACAGAAAAAACCCTAAAATCTAAAACACACACATGCAAATATCTACGTGTATATGTAGACGTTATTATGTGTTTTTGATAATTATAAAATATATATCTGTAGTGACAAGTCATCAATCCATCAAGCATCCATGAGTTTGCTAATGAGCGGGAGGATCTTGGCTATGGTCAAGGGTTTTGCCAAGCAATGGTTAAGTCCAGCTTCCATGAAAGCCTTACGCTCCTCTTCATGGTCAGCCAGTGACGTCACCCCAATGATCATTGACGTCACTTTCATTTCTCTTAGCTTTTTAGTTGTCTAAGTAAAACCAAAAAAGAAACATAGAAGTCAAAAAAGTATATATATTAACGTGGAGGTTAGCATATTGATGATCGAACTAGTTAAATTATTTGCTTCCTTTCAGAAACTAAGATTATTATTCGTACGTACCGAAACTCCATCCCTCTCGGGCATTTCCTTATCCATTAGGATAAGGTCAAAAGATGCCCCGTCGCGGTGGATTATCACTGCCTCCTCACCGTTCTTCGCTGTCTGTGAAACTCCTCCAATCGCTTTGATGATCCTCTCGTGAATTTTAAGGTTCAATGGATCATCATCGACGATCAACACGTTTAGTTTCTTCTTTATCTCCATTGACTTGGTTTTCTCCATATCTCCCGTGGATTTGGTTGCCATCTTCGGTTTTGTCTTCGAACAACCTTCACGCTAAAAGAACCAAGTTAGTTTTTTCTAACGAAACGAAAGAGGAAGGAAATTACCATGCAAGTGTTCGCATGCATGTGTATGTTTTTTTGTGCTGTGAGCTTATAATTATCTTTAGCATGCATGGTTTCGTGTTTGTATATAATTGTCTATATATGCATACGTATTAAATATGTACAATGAAAAAGCACGAGCATGATGGGAATATCACGAATTGCTGAATGGACGCAGCATAGAATAAAAATTTGAAGATAGCTGGACTTGGGTACGTGGGTGGTAAAAAATAACCTTAACAACACTCTAGAGAGATGATGTGCAAGACAGAGGTACAGTAGCTTTTAACGGCTGAAGCTCAAGCTTGTAAGGAACTATGAAAAGAGTAAGAGCATGAACAAGGTGAAGATCTTCACAAATTCACTCAACCTGATCCAAGCTTTGAAGGGAAAGAGATATCAAAAGGAACTATATGGCTTTCTAAAGGATATTGAGAAATTAGCCAAAAGATTTGAGACGTTGGAATTCGAGTATACACCAAAGAGGGAAAACGGGGAAGCACATGCAACAGCAAAAAGAGCTTTTGATTGTGTTTACAATAACATGATTGTACGAAACTAAAAACGATTTGAATCGGCTTGAATGAAAGTGTTTATGTTTGAACAAAAAAAGGAAAGAAAAAGGATTACGATTTTGGATTCTAAAGAAGATTGTGAATTGTGTTATAAGAACGTAGACATTGATCGAAATTTATAGCTGAAAAAGTGGAAACAAAGCATATTTTCCACGTCACCAAGAAAAGCATCTATTACATGAATTTTGCTGATATGTAATCTACAATATTTGCAACTGAGGTTTTTTTTAACAAACTAATATGAGTATAATTAAATCAAAATGATAAACAAATATTAAGAATACATAAGACAAAACAACTTTAATTAATTTATCTAGATCATAATCAGATTCTATATTCTTTGTACGTATTAATTTGGTTCATATTGTTTATAGAAAAAACCAAAGAAAGAATTTATATAAATTATTTTTGACAGAAGAAATGTAATCAAGATTAGATACTTTCATTATTATTTTTGTTTGGTTAGAGGTCTTGTTGAACGGTTAATAAGATCATCATCAAATCCACGTGCTAAGATATAAAATGTAAATATTCAGGAAACATAATGTAGTTGAAACTAGAGTAGGGTAGGAGCAAAACCTAATTACATTTTGGAATTACTCAGTTTTAGAGTAAACAATGTAGTTTACCATTGGAGATACCCTTAAGCAAATTAAGCAAAGAAGTTAATGATTCAAGCTTTCAACAGTACTACTCCCCTATGAATTAATTCTTCAACATCATATATATACACAGTAGTTTATGTCAGTGTTCACAAGCTGAGTTTGTAATGGCTTCGTATGATCTATATTTAGCTGTAAAATTCTTATGAAAATCGTCTTGTACGCATGCACAATCGTGGAAAATGGAAATAAAAATCATAGTAACTAATTTATAATGAAGCTATTCTGCACAAAACGTACGAAAAAACGCTCGTACAATAATCTATGAAGCTATTCCTAATTTTCTTTTTATCCGATTTTTGGTTTAGAAAATAGAAAATTAAATAAACTAAAGCTATCTCTAAAATAAATAAAAACGGATTCCACTCTTACTTTTTGGCCGGAAAATCCATCGCTTCATTGTCTGTAACCAACTGAAAAGTATTCTCATCTACATGTTGTCCTCTCTCCATCAACCAAAAATTAACACAAATGTCTAATTATATTCCGTTTGTTTCATTTATTATCACTTCCAGATTAACCTAATAATTTCGTACCAAGTCACAGTGGAGATCATATTCATGACTATTCAAGACGTCCTACACGCAGACTTTACTGGCTCTGCCTTCTTCTCCACTGTTGTAGCTGTGCTATCGACCTGACAAAGAAACACAGAAAATCTTTACTTAATGATCAAGACACATAGGATTTATAATGAACATGTTCATAGGAGCAGCATTGGCAAATGGTAAAGCAGAAACTTCCTAATTTTGGATTGACCATTTTCGAGGAAGAATGGTATGATTATGGTTACACTTTACCTCCATAGAGTCGGCTTCCTTCTCATTTGACGTTGCTTTTCCTCTTCCACTACCAGACTTGTGGCGTTAGCTTTCTGCTCTGCTTCTTTCTTAGCCTTAGCTCTGGCTTTGGCGGAGGTTGAGATCACATTAGTTGGTAATTTAGCGGCGGTGTGGGAAGTGGCAACCGTGGTTGGTTTTGGATACTTAAACAAAGACGGCTTTGAGTGAGACATGAATTCAAACTTTGGGACTTTGAGTCCAACACACACGACGACCATTACAAATTAAAGGTGGAAAAGATTATTTTCACGAAAGACCCGAGCGCGATTATATGCAGAGTGGTAGTGGTCGTGAATACCTACTCCAACAAACAACTCTTGAGGAAGCTGGACAAGTAGAATATCGTTCATGTCTCATTTTTCGTTTCGAATGATATCTAAGCTAATCAGAAATACAATATTAAGAATATTAGAAGTGGGACAATTTCTTTCATGGGGCAACTCTCAAAATTGTGATGATAAGTTTTGTATTTTTAATAAAAGAGAGAAGTGGAAAAATTATAAAGTTGGCATCTATATATGGTTTGACGCTGATATAATTGATAAGGCCAGGTCCATCAAATAAATGTCAATATTGAAAGAATATAAACTTATCTATACTTTATAGTTTATACACAATATTGACATAAAATTTTCACCCACTTCACCAACTAGAAATCAATTCACATTTCGATGGATACGAAATGCCTCAACAATCTCCTTCTGTACTCTTTCCCTCCTTCATATTAATGATTCATTACAATTTATCACAGTAATGCATGGCGACAAGAATATTGCCGAAAAGTACATAGACACAGACGCAGTACATATATAATATTTAGATATTTCGTGTATAGTACAGTATAAGATTTAAATTGCGACACTCCATGCTGAGCAGCTCTAATATTTGCACAATGTAGCCATCTATATAAATTACTAACTAACTTAAATGTAATTGTTTTGTTTTTTTTAGCTCTTATGCCTGCGCTGAGTCTAAAAGCTTTGTTTTTCACACCCTGATTCTGTCATAACATCGTCATTCCATAAATTATTAAGTAATCAATAGTTGCTAGAGCTTAAGGAATTTTTCGTCCCTTTGTACTGAACCTATGAAGTTACATAACTAATTAATGGCTGTCATATCGTTATTATAAAAAAAGGTTAAAAACTAATGGCTCATAGTAGAACAAAAAAAAAATTAATGGTTCATCGAGTAACATTTATACCATGGCGCATTATCTCTTAGTTTAGTATATACTTATAAAAGTTGAATCAACCATCTCGATCGAGTAGAACATAAAACCATATAACAACCACTCCAAATAAATAATAATTGGTACACACACATTTTTTTTATAAAAGGACTAAACTAAGCTAGTCAAGATACATCACGCAGAAACATCAAACCACATCACCGACAAGAAAAGTCTCTCACATTTAAACTAATTATGCTGATCAAACTTATTAATCAACAATGCAAACTACAAAAGGACCTTGGCATTTAATTGAAATAAATCACATGGATTAGCTAGATTCTAGACGAATCCAAGAGCATGACGGTACTAAGGTTCATAGGGTGCATATACTTGGAGGAACCAGTGAGGATCTGATTAACAATAATCCTGTTGGCTTTCTCTGTCGGATGAAACGCATCCCAAAACGCATATAAATCTCTGTTTGGGCATAAGTTCGAGATTGGTGTGCATAGTCCTATGCCATTGTACGGTCCTTGTCCACAACATGCCACCTTTGATGTCACAAACCCTACACACATATATACATGTAACACTTCAAATTAAAGGGTACATTTACTAACTACAGACTGTAATGTAGGAGTATGTATTTTTGCATATATGTATACAACACAAAAGTATAGTATTGAATCTCAACACTTGTAGAACAGGTGTTTATGTACAGTACTAATTTGTCTAGAATCCAGACATATAAATAAATGCTTTCAACTACCATCAATATTTTTGTATGTATTTATAGTATTTTCGAGTGATATGTAGAAAAATAAAACTTTTCACATGGAACTATTTAAAGACCAGACAGTTCCTGTATTTAAAAAAATCTAATAAAATTATACTGCATTACTGCTTATGTATACAATCCGACACATATGTATTGATTACTTAGATCTATATAGTATCGTTTTATTGTATAATGTGAAGTAAAATCAGTTATATGTAATAACATGTATGGTCCTACAGAGTGGTCATGCTCATTTATTAACTTTCGTACGCATACAATCAAACATAACTATCACTACTCTGAAAAACTGGTCCTTAATTATGTGCTTATACCGTTAAATCCTAGACCAGCTTGACCCAACCTCGATGGTCAATTCTTTGATTGAATTGTTACTTTTTTCTTTAAGTCGAAACCAACTACTAAAACCTTTCGAACTATATCTCAAATTATTTATTATGAAACGTTTGTTTTTCTAGTTAATTACTAAAGGAAGTTAATAAGAAACGAGTTGTACGTAATTACCGAATTGCTCAGGGTTAGATAGATAATCCATGTTCATTTGATAGGCATTGGCTGCTACAAAAATGTCCTGACCGATCTCAGCATTGATCGATGCGATCAAATCAACTAATTTCGGATTGAACAAACCGGCTGCTCTTTGAAGGGCATCATAGCACTCGCCGTTGCGGCTATGCTGAGCCAGTTCCGCAGGTGCACATCCAATCGCACCAGTTCCGGTTACTAGAACCCGTCTTGCACCCAACTCGTAGAGTTTCTATATCAATGAAGACAGAAGAAGAAATAAAATAAAATCATGCACTAAGAAAGAGTACATATATTGTTATTGTAAAGAAGAAGAACAGCAATTAAATACGCCCCATCGTTAAAAAAAGAAGAAGTACTATTCCTCTTTTCAAGAGAATAATGGCATTAATTAGATGGTGACATAACGAAATAAATGATTGGGGGGTCACTTATTAAAGGCAATCTCCTATACTGAGACAAGAATTCAATAATGTACTAATGCAAGAATCAAGATTCCATGATTTTAGATGTCACCAATTTATTACCATATGGCAGTATATATGGCACACTTAATAATTGAAGTTTATCACGTGAAAAAAGAGTAGAAGAGGTGATTAAGTTTTGAATTTGTTGTCCTTACCCTAAGGATCTTTCCGTATTCGGAAATGAGATAAACAACGTAGTCCGGTAACGCGAATTGGCGAGAACGAGCAGAAAAAGGAATGAGATAGTAGTTGTTGACGAAATCGTTGCCACCGAGTGTGATTAGGACAAGAGCTTGGTTAACTAGCTGTTGTGTAGCCTCTGGTCCGATCAATGCGCTCACTCGTTGCTGGTACTGTTCGAAGTATTCGAACTGTTTAGATATCCTAATTATGTTTACCTGCCAAACAAAGAGTAACTACTTTTAGAATGATCTAAACGACAGCAATTTGACCAGTGTTACAATGAGTTAATACGATCAGCGCTTAACCCGAAAGAAAAGAGGAGTAATTTTCAAAAACATTTGCGGTTAAAGACCAAAATGGCCTTAATTAGATTTTTCCTGAAGTTAATGGAGAGGGTAGTGACGTCTTTTGGCATCAATTTGTCGAAAATTAGGGTTACTTATTGCATTAAATATTAAAATTCTCGAAGTTGCTTACGAATTGGATTCCAGTGTCGTTGAGGATTCCAATTCCGGCGGAGGCGAAATTAGCGCCGACGAGAAGATTTTCTCCGGTGAGCTGCGGACTAAGGTACGGCAAAGTCGACGGCATGCCTATAGCCTCACCTATTAGAGAGAAAAACAGTATATATATGAAACCATCGTTAAAGATATATAATTAAAAAAAAACAATATAAATTATATATAGCCGTTGTAGGTAGAATTAAATATGGTTACTGATAATGTCGGGGATGTTAAGGCCGTTAGAGAAACGTCCGGTGGGTCGACGGGTCGGGTAATCGATACCATACGGGTAATTGTCGGCGCGAGCAGTGGTGACAAGGTAATCGTTGTTTCCATTGTCAACGAGAGAGTCACCAAAGACGTAGAAAGCCCTAGATTTGACTTGTGGTGCAAGAAAAGTAACGATGAAAAAGAGTGAAACTAGAAACCCTAAGAGAGAGCGATTGATATCCATAGTTGTGGAAAGAGATGGGATTATAGATGACGAATGGGGAGAAAGGTTTTAAACTGACGAATAATATGAGAGCATATGGAGGGTGTTATATATCTACACTGACAATGGATGTGTAGGTTCGATAAGTAAATGTATATATATTTATGTACATGTTTATAAATTGTTTTTTTTTTTTTTCTTTTAGTTGTGTGAGTTTTAAGACGGACGAGAGAGACATTAATAGAGGCTGCCAACTTATAAAAATTGGTCTTGTTTGTTGTTTGTTGTTTGGATGTAATAAATGTTAGAAATAGTACTCTTCTTTCTTCTCCTAAAATGGAATTATTTTGAAACCCTGGCAATTTGATTGAGTGTTACACTGATACCATGCATCGTCGTCTAAAATCGATGAGTAAATTTTGAAAGGATTAAGTATCTTCGGTTGTGGATTTCGACAATATGTATGTGAGCAACCACTATGTTATAGTTAATTGTGTGGTTAATTAATATGTGACATATTTTATAGACAACGAAGCAGACTTGGCGCAGACTCATCATTCAGATCCGATCCTTCTCCTTTTCGTGTCATATATAGGTTATACATGATTCTATTTAAAATTTGAGCTAATATTTAGAAAACTGAATTGAATTAAGATGGTGGCTGGACATCTAAGTACACTGCAATGACCTATTACCTCATCCTCATTTCTAACTCATTCCATTTAATAGTTAAAAAGTGGAAAGTTAAATTAGCACGTAGATTTGTCCAGAAAAAAAAAAAAAAAATTGGTACGTAGATATTTTGAGTTTAGATAAAAAATCATAATAACCTGATTTGGTTTTCACCGTGCATCTATCCTTTATCATTTACTATATCAAAGTGTATTAAAGACGACGAATTTTGGAAGTTAGAAAGATCATACAAAAAAAGCATTTAGGAAAATAAATATACATAACGTAAACGATTAAAGCCATTTTAAATGAATATGTCAATGGTATGGGTCGTATTCAATTCCATGCTTTTTAAATAAATCTCTGTGAATTTTCTAGTATTGTTTAATTTTAAACTGATGCACTATATTTTATTTTCTTGAATTGCGGATTATTATGCTTGATAATCTATTAAGACTATAAACCATTTAATGTTTGCTTTAAATTGGTAAACCGATCTCCCATTGCACTGCTGTTGTTAATTAATCCAGACATTTACTACACTCCAAGTTTGTTAAGGCAGAAAAAATGAAAGAATTGGGTTAAGAAAATACCATGCATAAATGAAAAAAATCACAATAAATTATACGAATCGTTATCGATTCACAAATTTCCTTTTTGTCTTGTTTTTTTTTTACTATATCTACTAAAAAAAAAATTATTGGAGAGAGAGATATGTATAAGGCCGGGAAATTAAGAGATCTACCAACTCAACCAGCTCACGTCTTAAATTGACATGTTGAAGCTACCCTATCCAACTGCATCATGTTTTATGATTTTTGAAGAAAAAGTTGAAATAAAAGGCAAACTTCATCTCAAACCAACCTTTTCCTGCTATTTATTACTTATTTATTTTACCCTTAAGTTTTATAGTCTATAAATAAAGCTTATTCAAGTTCTGTCAGATTGCACAGCATTTTGTTTTCTTTAATAGAAGAGAAAAATGGATTTTAAGAAAAGCTTAGCGACTTTTTTTTTAATAGCTGTATTAGTTATTTCGATGTCTACTCAAAACGCTTTGGGCGTAGGATCAGGTATAACACATATTTTTTTATTGTTCTTGCTGTTAATTAGCTTTTATATTAAAAGAATGTTATTACACTATAAATACATGATGTGTGTGTGTCTTTGTTCATGTGCAGAGATGAAAACACAATGTTTTAACAAATGTACGAGGTCATATGGACTGTATGAGTGCAGCGTGGACTGTAGGTCAACAGGTTACAAGGACGGAAAATGTATTCTGGGATACTGTTGTTGCGACGAGTCTGTTTTAACTTAATTAAAACTCATGAATGATCTTTGGTGTTCACTTTTGATTATCAGAAACTATTGTTGTATTAAAATTATCCTGAAATAAAAGCTATATTATCTTTCATGAGTAAATGTTATAATTCTTTTCTATTTTTTCCTCATCATTTAGAATAGGAAGTTCCAATTTTTGGCACAAAAAAAGGGTTTGAATTTTTCTAATCGGAATAGATAATTTAAGCAACACAGCTCAGGCTTCAGCCCAACAAGATAAAGAACTGAATTTGGCCTAGAATAAAGCAAAAGAATACAGAGATCACGAGAATAATTGAAAAGATGGAAACATGATGAGTTCAATAATTTTTTTCAAAATGTAGCTTAGATTTTGTGACCAAGTTCTAATTGAGATTTCGTAAATTACATGATGTTGACACAGATCACGACAATATTTGAAAATATTAAAACATGACAAGTTCAATAAATTATTTCAAACTATAGTTTAGAAACTAAGTTCGAGCTTAAAAGTTGTGATATACCATATGAAACTTAATCTTAAATGTATCGAAAAGAGTCCGCCCGATTGCGCGTTGTGAACTTTTTCGGCATAGTAGCACGTGGGATTTCTTGTTTGCATCAGAAAATTGTTGACTAGTAGAAGATGATAGAGATAATCGATGACACGGAGTTTACTTCGCCAAAACTTTCTTTCGCAAAATGGCCCGAACCCATCTGTATTGTAGTTTGTTAGCCGTAGCTACGAGTGTTGGTAATCTCACCTCCCCACTACACCAACTATGCCGGACCGTTAGCATACGAGTAAAGTAGCCGTAGCTACGAGTGTTGGTTTATCTAAATAAAATTCAATTATAAATTCTACTGGGGGTGAAGTAAAGTAGTCAGCTTTGGTTACATCATTAATCTAATTTTTCTTTTCTTGATCCTATATAGTATATATACTAGAAATACTTTTAATTTTCTACTGATTTTAAGTGTAGGTCACAGAGGTTATGAGAGGGACACAAGCTTTGGAACTTTTTCAATGTGCAATGTCTACTAATGAGCTAAACTTATCAACAAATCAAACACAGCTTCTGGTCTATTTATGGCTGCTTGATCCATTCTTCTTCCGCTCATTCTCACACCGTCTTCAGGTCGGTTTTCTGTCTTTGCCCTGCCGATACCACCCGGAGGTTCATTAGAATATGGTTTGATATGTTACCGGTCAACCCGACAGACCCTTACTGGATTCCTTTGGTCGGAGCAAGTTGAGTTCCGGATCATGTTCAGTGTCAAGGGCAAAGGGATTAAAAGAAGAAACAAGAAGGAAGGTTTTCGACGTGTGATTGATCAGACCAAGTCAAAGCAGGAAACTGTTTTCCAAAATTATTCGGGTGTTCACATGAAGATTTTGTTTTCATCCTGAACCTAACTTCCACTCTTTATCAGCTTGTTCATATTACTCTTGTCTAAAAGACAGAAAATTGCAAATACTAGCATGCAAAGGATATGAGTCTCTCCAAACATGTGAATGTATGCATATAAATATAGATAATATTAAGAAGTATATATATATATACACTAAAGTACTAAAACTCACATGCCATGGCATAACAGAACAAAAAAATAAAACAAACAGAGCCAGTTGGGGAAGCAGCCAAACTAGAGGTGGGCTACACAAATCAATGTCCCGATTTATCACGTATCTTCTACTGAAGAATCAGTCAAACATTCTCGAAACTAAACAACAAAACCATAAAATAAATTTTCTGAAGATATGAATAACAATCTTCAGAGAAGAATCATCTATTACTTGTTGTAAAAGCAGATCTCAAGCTTCACAAATCTAGATACCATATTAGTAGAGTACAATTGCAACAACTGAAAAAGTTCAATCCCATTTTGTCCTATCGAGGGTATCCACTTGATCGCTGCAGAATTCACATGGTGACTACATTGTCCGGAGACTAGTCTTGAGTCTCAGCGTAGGAGACTCGGTTACTCGTAAAAACGTGAAAAGTAAAGCATAGAGGACGCAAGGACAAAACAGAAGGGGTCCCCATGTGGTTGGAGACTCGGTCTGGATTTATCATCATTATACCTTGTTGAAAGGCTAAACAAGCATTTTGCCTTCTAGAGAAACAATCTTAATCAGATTAACAGATAAAATAAAGAGGAGTAGAAAACCAGAGATTTGTAATATTATATACTTCTAGAATGACTATCTAAAAAACGCAGCTTAATGGATGTATTTATTGACTTTGTTTTGTATCCATTCTGGGTCAATGTGATTCTTTAAAGATTCCTCTCTCCTATTATCCCTTTCAATACAACGAAAAAAGAAGAAGTCACTTTATTTATACCTGTTTATATATACACATGCAGACCAACTACTCTGTCCTTCTTCATATACATACATCTCATAAACCTACTTCCTTCCTATCTTCCTTACTCTCTGTTCCATCTAAATAGCATTGAAACATCTTCAAATTCACCTTACATCCTCTTCCAAATGAATATTCTAATCGAACACAACCCTTCGAGCATAAAGTTATCTGAACTTGGAGTCATGTCATGGCCTAAGTAAGTATCAAACATGCACATGCTCTGTACCTAACATATCTAATTACATAGACTTCCACTTTTTCTAGTCCTCATTTTATTGGTAATGACATGATATGAATCTCTCTGATAAATAGATGGTCTTGTCAGCCGGGGAAATATGCATTGGTATTTGAAGAAAGAGAGACATGCTATTTGGTGAAGGGAAAGGTGAAGGTGTATCAAAAAGGGTCATCAGAGTTTGTAGAGTTTGGTGCAGGAGACCTTGTGACCATCCCCAAGGGACTTAGCTGCACGTGGGAAGTATCTCTTTTCATCGACAAGCACTACAAGTTCGATCCTCCCACTTCTCTATAATTTTCCTACTCACTACCTAGACTTGGGTTAGTTTTTATCACCACGACGCTGACGCATATAAGACTCTATATTAAGACAATAAATTATAGAAAAGAAACCAAAAACAATGCTTAAGATACGTACAGAGCCCTTCCTAGATTATGCTTTCAAATGTGAAAGCCTTGTTTGTCATAGAACAAAGAACTGGCATGTGCCGTTTCAGTTTAAAATTCATATTTATCCAGACTACGGTATTCAAGATTGCAAAGGATCCCTGGCGAGAAAAGCAAATCACGAGGTTTATGGGCACACCATCAGTACCACAGTCTCAGAGTAAAAGCCCTCTAGCTAGTTCAGGTAAGGGGTTTCAGCTCGTAGGAGTAACTGTATTCCTAAGTTTCTGAAAATTTGTTTGAAGTAACCAAAATGTTAACTTCGACCACAATCTGCATAATTCATTGACGGCTAGTGAAATATCAGGGGTTAACAGTTTACTAAGTCTTTTTCCATCACAGATAAGAGTTCCAGATTCGTGCTAATGAAACATGCTAACTTAAGGATTCCAAATAAACTGATATTGTTCTTTATTCCGAGACGGTCTTATCATGAGGCCATTGGTTACTATCACTAACAAACACATCGAAAGACCCTTCGAATGATATACTATAACATGTGAAATAAATAAAAAGCGAAAGCATATATTCTAACAGTAATGCTCCCTGACTAGATAAAGTAGAAGAGGATGCACTCCCAAATCTCACAATATAAATTTCAGTAGCAGCATCTGGTACTCCATCATCAATTATTGGTGCTGATTAAAAAGAAAATTAAGATGCTACTTAGGCTGTATAAAACAAGAACCATTACACTTTTGTATTTATAGAAACACAAATTTCTGACAGGCATATATTCTCAACTTACAGAATATGCATTGTTATCACAAGTAAGAGCTGTATTCTAAGTTCCAAGATGATTGAAAGCTAACCTTTAGGATTCCAAGAAGATAGATTTCATCTGAAAGAGCAAGCGCCAGAGAAACTATCGTCCTTTTCCGACCCGCAGGAAAATACAGCACTTGTCCAAGCTATAAAGGCTTAAAATAAACCCCTAGTCAAAATAACAATTTGGTCCATGAACCCAAGAAGGGGAAGGCAGCAATCAGCATCCTCAAGAGCAATGGCTTCTCCTTAATTCTCCACCGCCGACTAGCTTTTCTTTTATACTGTTGCATTGGACGAACATTCTCGGCTGATGGATTGCCGTTTCTAATATCATTTCGCATGTCTAGATCATCCCATCCTCCATACCTAGAACCTGCGCAGTCCGAATCAGCATCTCCTACCATCCATGACTTGTATCCTCCCTTGTCCACACCAGCACCCATGTTGTCTTCTTGCCTAGCTTTCCTTGTTCTTGAAAATGTTTCTCTTCTGCTTCTCTTCATAGGTCTAATGCTCGGCCTGCTCAAGACCTTGTTAACCACAAGGGACAAGACGGATTGCACTAAAGGAACAGCTAATGCCATTAAACCCGCGTTTGAATCTGTTCCTAGAAGCAAAGATATGCCGATGGGTGCAAGCATCCAGCTTAAAGTCCTAAATACCTGCAATTAGAACAAAACCCATAATTGGATACAGAACTAACAGCTAACGATAAGAGCATTACAACTCGAAAGTGAGCAACTTTCTGTGGTGAAATCTACAGGAGAGATGTTGGATCATCATACTAAGCAGAACAAATTCTTGAAATTTCTCAAAAAAGAAGAAGAAGCAATACCTCAAAGACCATACTCCAGTCTTCTTCGTCATCCAGCAAATCGTCACAATCGTCATCGTCGAACCACCACGGCCTCTTCTTCTTTCTAACACCAAAATCAAATCCACCAAAACCTCCGTCGCGAAAGAGCTCCTCCTCGGCACGGAATCTGAACCGTCCACCGCGAGAAGCGCGGCACACGAAGGAATCGCGGCTGACGACACTTGTCCAGAAATCAATCTCGCAACTCACAGAACAGTATCTGCGTCTGACGGAAGCAGCTGGGCGTGAAGAAGAAGAAGGAGAAGATAGCTGAAGATGGAGAAAACTCGCCATGAACAAGTAAATGATTATTACCGTTGAGATTAAATAAATAATTTTAAGAATCAAACAAAATTGACAAGGAACAATCTCTTCTTTCCTCTCACTAACAGTTCCTCGCTTTTAATCACTCATTGCTACAGGCTAAAGCTCAGTGATAGCGATGAAAACCAGATTAAACCAAATTGAGCCAAACCGAGTTCAATTATTGTTTAAACCAAACCTCGAATTAAACCAGACGGAAGAAGAAGAAATGGGCATTGAAAGCATCGTTATTGGTTGAGTTCACAGATTTTCTCACGATGGTTTGTTTACAAGACTTGTGGCTTCTGCAAGAGAGGGTAAAGAGACAAAACGAAGTGAAGTGCAAGAAATGCCAGTCTGTGTACATTCAACCATTTACACGTACAATGCGTGGCAAAATATCCTATGTTGAATGATATGTAACTAGTAGGTAGCTTCAACGAAGATTCACACGTAAACCAGATCCAGATTGTGAGGATAAAAGAAATTCTTCAGAAGCTTGATTCAGGAGCAAGTTCGACATGTGGAGTAGAAAGAAGAAAGAAAAACAAAATTTACTATTATTTCCCTAATCTCTATAAAAGCAACTCTTAACACAAAAGCAAGTAAATCAGAAACAAAACAAAAGATGAAAACATTCCGACTGATGATGGTCTCTTCCTTGCTAGTTGCAATAACAACAACGTATGTTGTTGTTGGTGAGGGGAACGACGTAGTTTATGATGCCCAAGGAGAGCCGCTTAAGGCCAACGTTCCTTACTACATCAGCTTCATGACGTCGGAATACAATATGTGGATTTGCCGAATGAATATGGGAGCTGGTGATGATCCCAAGTCATCATGCCCACAACAACCGGTAATGTTCACTAATCCAACTATAGCACCCACACCAGTTATGTTTGTATTACCATCAACAACAGATATCGTCGTACATGAATCAACCAAGCTTAAGATTAAGTTCGTAAACCCTGGTCCTTGCTGTGAAACCGGGTTTTGGAGAGTGGTTCAGAATAACTCAACTTTAGAAGGTGAAGTTTTACTCGGCGGATCTAAGTCAAGCGATGACAGCACCTTCACCATCCATAAAACTAACGAGTTCTACAAGTTCAATACTATCGGTGTCGATCCAACGACTATCAGTTTATCTAACGAACCAGGTGGTAAATCGAGGCTGATAGCTAAGAGGTTTTCTGGAGAGATGGAGGTTTATTTCTACCGGACTATGCCTTAAGTCACACATGTTCCCTTCTGTTTTTCTTTTCAAGCTCTTTTTATGCATGTAACTATATGTCTCAGTTCAAAATCAAATAAAGCTTGTCCTAAGAAACATGAATGAATACGAATTTACCAACTTTATTTACGATTTTCTCGTCATATGACCAAAATCATTTAGAAAGAAGAATGATATAATAATAACACAATGAACGTACAAAACTCAAGAGCTGTCCTAACAGGAAAAAAAAGAAGAGATCATAAGCTGACTTGTGAGTTACATTGCGACACACTTTCGATGTCAGCAGAGGAAGCAAATTGACTTTGTTCTCGTCGTGTCACGGTCTTCTAGACCTTTGAGGAACCATCTGACTGCGAGGTGCTCCGAAGCATAAGTCATGAACGAAACTAGAACCATTGCTACGGCTATCATCAGACCCAACCTGCTCAACATGTAGCCAGTTAGTACAAATACCAGGGAGCCAAAATCCACCCTCATAGATCCTAATCCAGTCAAATCCAATAACAAAGAGAGTGATGAATGAGCAACAATTTATGAAACCGAGCAACACATAAACACATTCCCAGAAACCTGATTCATTCTCTACATGTAACTAATAGAAAGAATAGGCAATCACTTCAAGACACGAGGAAGAAACCAAAGAGGCACATAAGCAAGTGATTAAAGCTTTCCTTGTCAATGTGAAAAAAATTAAAAGAATTACCTCAAAAATAAAGCGGTGACCCCAAGAATGTACGGCAAAGAAATGGCAGCAAAGGCCAAAAATACCATTCCTAATCCATAATACCATGTAGTAAAGTCACAAGACGCATCTGCCCGCTGATGACCTGTTAGTTTGTCAAAGAAGTTGTTGATGATAATACAAAAAAAAAAAAAAAAAATTGAAAAAGACATTTGTGTCTCTGTACCAAGATAGCCCAGAGAATGAGTAGACTTGGCAAAGAGAGAAAGAGCACAATTGTGGAAAAATACATTTTAAAACTTTTGCAGAGAATGCCACATATATTGGATATTACGTTTTCAACATGTCCATACCTTTTCCGGAATCATCCAATGACGACTCTGTTTGTGATGAAGGAGATCCTGTTTGAACTGCGATTTTCTTGCCATATTGGTAAACTAGAAGTAGAAAGCCACCATATAAAAGGAAGAAGATTGTAAATGTCCACTCATATATCAAAATCAAGCCAGTCCATGGCATGATTTGCCTTGGCACAATCATAAAGGAAACTCCAATGGATGTCAAAACAGCCACGAAACAGACTATAACTGAAATTGTCCCCAAGTACTGAGGAACCTTGGAGTGGGAGCCAGTGTGGATCTACAGTGATAAAGATTTAACAATTAGATAGATTTTTTTTTAGCATTTAGATAGCAAAAAGGCAGGTAAATGGCACAACTGTGTGCTAAAAGACTAACTTGATAGTTGGAATTCATGGTAGACAGTGTCGATACACCACTATAACCAAGTGTTCCATTAGATCTAAGTTTGTAATAAACATGTCTGATCTGATTGCATATAGAGCTCCTGCACAATGAACCCAAGAAGTCACGTCCCTGCAACAGAAAACAGAGGAAACTGAGATCCAAATGAGATGAATTGGCTTAGATGAAAGAAACGGTTGGGTACAACTACAATGAGAGTCTAACCTGTATGGAACGATAAAGGAAGAACAAAAGCCCACAAAGTGGTAACAAGAAAAGGAACTTGACGATAAATTCATCATTAGGGGTTTTTCCACCACCAGTTCCAGGAAGAGTTTCCTCAAGCCTCACCCTAATGCTCTGCAGTTGTCCAGGTGAAACTTAACTTAAGAAACTCACTAAAAAAAAAAGTACATTCACAGACAAGAAGACCTACATGCCACGCATCAACAGGTTTCACGAGCCACGCTGTCCACCAGTCCCAAGGCTTAAGAGGACCAAGAGTGTAGTGAATAATGTGAAGTTTGCTGTCATCGACCATCCACTGCATAAACAATGAGAATCTTAAGATTCTAAATTTGAAACAAGATCTTAATTTGGCCACATGCATTCCCGATCACATTTCTTTGTCTTTGCAACAGAAGAAAAAAATTAACACATGAGGCCTGAAATTGCAACTACCTTGTTAGCAAGCATATAAAGACCAACATCTGCATTGTATAACGTGGAAAGCCTCTCCATTTTAGGAACTGGTCTTGTTTTTATGACTTCAGGGGATATACTAGGATCAAAAACACGAGCATTCGGAAAATCTGGATAATACGAGTTCAAGAAACCTTGATCTCCCCCGGTATAAGAGGACAAGGTCTTCACTTGTTTCATCATATCATTGAATAAAGCTTCAGAGGGTTCAACGACCATGACCCCAGAGTTCAGCCTCTCAGAGTGCTTCAAGTTAGCGCAAAACTTGGAGCACTTAAATAGATCCTCAATGTTCTTTACCACAATAGTATCAGCATCGAGATACACAACTGTAACAAATGGAAATACGACATATAAACATAACATACACAGGGGATAAAGCTCTAGGATTGTGAAAGCACAGATTACTTACCTTTCTTGTAATCAGTCATATTAAATATTTTAAGCTTTGTATAAACACCCCAGAATCTTTTTGGATGAACTTGGTTTGGATTTGCTAGTAAACTAATCTTCTCTACTTTCCACCCATCAGCCTGCATAATCAAACTCAAATCAATATGATAAACAAAGGAATGATAGGATTCAAAACACTCAAAATCAGAATCACTTGTGGCGCGCTCATGTGAGCTACGAAAGCGAAAGTCTTTTTTTTAAAAGATCTCTACACTTCCAGGAGTAGAAAGGTTGTAGAAATGAGAATCTCCGAACCTTAAGCAGCTTCTTAGAGTAGTCGGAGACGCCATCAGAGACCAAAACGACCATATCCTTGTTAGATCCAGTGTCTCGAATCGATTTCCCCAGTACTCTAACTCCCAATAAGAACTCATCTCCGTACAAAAGTGTGACGTAAGCTTCCTTAGTTGGTTCGGATCCGCACGAACCCTTGAATTGGATTGAAAGAAGCACGATTGAGAAGAGGATGCTGCTAACCCAGAAACTCGGGTTGAGTTTCACCATGGATTCGGATCTATTTACTTTACGTCGCGCCACCGATATTCCCGAGAAAAAGCTCAGGTTTTTGTAAACGTTGAAATCGATTTGAAATTTCTTTCTTTCTTCATTGCTTCTGCTGTTCTGTTTCTGTTTTTTAACTTCTTTCTTTTCCTTCTCCGCCGTCGTCTAGAAACCGAGAAGCTTTGTTAGCCTACGACTCGGCCTATGATAACATATTCTCTCACCACCGAAAATACGGACACGTATGTACTGTAATAATTTCCCGGACCGTCGTCGTTTCGAAGGACCAGACAGCTTTAATCTCTGGTTTTGATATACAAAGTGTTCGGAAGCAGTGATAACATACATGTCGAATAATAGGAGAGAGACCAGGACAAGAAAACTTTTCAGTTATAAAAATGAATCCCAAGTCTCAAACTTGGCAGACTAAACTAATTTCGAGTGCCTCATCTGGTGAACATAAGAACAAAAATTGCAATCCGCAAGAAATTTCCCCCTGAATCTGCAAAAAACCTCTATCATCAAAGTATGTAATCTCATCTTCATGTCTTTTTAGGTTGGTGCACTAAGCAGTACAGTTTCCGACGAATCTCCGGCGTCAAGGAAGCTCCTTGACAATGGCTGCAACAGGAGAAATAATCAACCACACAAGTGATATAAATAGAAAGAAGATAGCTTTTGTTGAACTTGTATCACAACTTCTAAAATGCTCTTCGATTTACTGGTGAATTCGTCGAGTTCATAAAAAAAATTTAACCACATGACATTCCATTTATGATTAAGGCAGTTTAACTCTGTGATTTATGCAAACGGTTCAAGGTTTTCATTTTCAATTCAGATTGAGTTTTTTGTTTTGGTTTTTGTTCGATAATGATATGGATAATGGATATGGATCGATGGTTGTGAATACTTGCCTCGTTGTAACTGGTTCCAGAGAGAAAGAAAGGTTCCTTCTCCCGAATCCCACCATTCTCATGAACAAGTCTTTCTAGATCCTGCAAACCAAACGAGGAAACCAAAACGATAAGATTTTTTTTTATGCAGAGGTCGTCTGAACAATCCTTCACTCTAATATTCAGTTGCACAATGGTCCCAACATCGTGAAGATTATACCTTTTGGGTCAAGATCTCGAATTCGAGCAGCTCCTCAGTGATTTTCTCAAGGACACGGCGATTTTTGAGGAGCATTCCCTTCGCCTTTTCGTACGCTAAGTCATAGATCTGTCGAGGAATAAGATGGCATTAAAGAAGTTCTACATTTAGCCAATGGTTTAAGCAACTAAGAAGCGAAGCTAGAAGAAAACTGTTAAAAGCTAGAGACATGACAGATATTATGAACCTATTGGAAACTAGAGAGCAAAACGAACCTTTTCTACTTTACCGGCCATTTCGTATTCGTGATGGTTTCCCATACTCAAAGCTGACACCTGTTCAATTGAATCGAAAAAACCAAACATAATAAAAAAGTATGAAGTCAATCAAGTGTCCCATGAGACATCAGAATGAACGGGAACTGAATGCAAGATCGAATCATCGAAGTTATAACATATCTAGCACTTTAGTTCAGTGGTTTCAGACAACTAATATTGTCAAGGAATACTAATGTCGAATATAAGAAAGACGCTTACCGCGTTAGTGGCATAGTAGACTGCAGGACTGTCATCGGGTCCCCAGCCATACTGAAGCACCATGCGTGTTGCAATCTGTGGTGCATGCCGTAAATTATAATCACATGGGCGACGACACATTAGGTATTTAGACAACAGGCTACTGCAAAAGAGTTGAGAGAGTTTACCTCTTGCGCTTGTGTTATTTCTGAGGAGGAAAGAAAATTTTCCTCTCCAGGAGGAAGAAGCATTTGGGATGCAATGTGAGATCCAAAGCAGAAAACGAGCTTTTTTTCAAGATATGATCTTGATTCCGTATTCCCACTTGCAGAGCCATCACTTGTGACCTTGGTGATTTTTGTGCACCCAATTCCTTCCCAGGAACTTGGCTCAAGCCACAGATTCTCTACAACATCGAAATTTGGAATTAGAAGTGCGATCAGAGCACGACCAGCAGCCCAGACAGCATGTGGGAACTTTGTCTCCCTCGTCCAGTCAACAGGAGGATTCAAAAGTTCTATTCCATTGCTGATCTGTCCATATGGTTCCATCAGATCAACCACATTCTCCAAATCTTCTTTGGTTAAGTTGAGTCCAAGATGATTCACAAGCATTTTGCCCATTGTCTTGACAACTTTAGTTTTCCGCAACCATGATGGCACAAAATGGCTAAACGTCTGTCAGAAAAGAAAAATGGATTCACCTGATGAAACCAAATTCAGAAATGAACAAAATTGCTTTGTCAAAAGGCGAAGATGACGAACGATTGCTTACCGCAAACCAGCTAACGTAACTCAGAAGTTCATCTGTGTCCAGAAATTTGCTCCTGAAGGCACTACTTTCGAGAGCCATTGGAACAAGTTTCAGTTCTATCGGTCGTAATATCGATGTCTTCTCCGAAACCTGTAACCATGAACTGTTAACTAACCGAGATAATGGAACCAGAGAATACAGAACTAGGAAGAGAGAAGGAGAGAGCAAGATAGAAGAAACATGACGTGATAGAACAGTCGCAAGGAAGATAGAAATGACCCATATAAACTTTGAAGGTGCAGATTTAATTAAACAGTAGGTATAATATATATAATCGCTAGCACATATGAACAACTTTGCACAGCTTAAGATCACCTTACGCCAGTCCACCAGATCAATGAGTTCTCCATCCATGGTTTCTTCTGCAGCATTGTGTAAAATCCTCTCCCTTTCCGTCTCAGTTGGACTTTGAAGATGGAATATTCTATCCATACGACCTGGCCTTCTTAACGCCTCATCAATTTGCTTATGATTTCGTGTAGTAGCCATCAAAACTACGCCATCCTGTTTCTCAAAGCTGCATATATAGAAATCAATTTGGAATGGCATCCGAAAAGGTCAACTGGAAAAAGGAAAAGCTACTTGGGTTTCTAATGCACCAATTCTTATTGCATTAGAGGCGACATTTTGAGAAGCCGCTATGAATGCTACAAATATGGTCTTGATTTTTAATCAACAAAGAAATTGGCTCTTACCCATCAAGTTCAACAAGAAGCTGATTAATGAAAGATTCATGATCTTGCTGTTTTGTATGTATGAACTTCCCACGTACACCAGCAAATAGGTCAAAATCCTCCACAAATATGATAACAGGTGCCTAATTAATACAGGAAACACCAGAACATAAGATGGCATAAAACTGATGTTACATAAGACACGGAACCTGTTTATCATGAGAACTCGAGATTTAATATCTATGAAAATGATAAACCAACAAAACAATTAGGGGCAACGAAGCTAACCATGTCTCTTGCAGTTTGAAAGAGTTCTCTGACATTCGCTGCACTTTGCCCAACCCATAGTCCAGCCTCCAACTCTTGAGCTTCAACTTTGACAACAGGTACTCTTGCTTCGGCTGCTATAGCGAGCGCCAGTGACGTTTTTCCCGTTCCTCTCTCACCCACAATAAGAACTCCCTGCAATGTGAATAAGCATTTCCTAGGAATTAATAATGCTTAGAATTGGAGACTTTCCTACAGGGTAAGCACACAACCATAAAGCAACATACCCGAGGTGCGCGGGCACCCATCTCCTGGAACGCCTTCGGATTCTGTAGGAATGCCACAACCTCGTTGATTTCCTCTCTCATAGACTCTATACTAGCAAAGTTTTTTAATGGGATTGGTGGATTTTTCACTCTCTTCATTCTATCAAATGCAGTTTTTATGGGGTCAATTCCAGCCCTTCTCTTTTGTTTGATTCTACTTCTCCTAAACGTGAAATATGATTTCTGCAAAAAGAAATAAAACGGATATGGGTAACCAATTTTTTAGTGTAAGGAACCTGAATGATCAACAAGCATGATCGGTATAATACTAGCTAAAATATTACTGCTCATAAAAAAATAAAAAAAATTGAGAGCGTTGGAAAGAGAAGTATAGGGTAAAAGGAAAGTTGCATACCACTCTCCAGAATTTCCGCACGCTTGGATCTCGACGGAAGGGTCCATAGCCAAGAACTCTTGGAACCTTTCTTTTCAGAAAGCGGAAAACATGATACAAAACATACCCGTACACGAAACTTCGAATTAGAAACCAGACGAACCACTGAAAATTTTCCGTATTGCGGGACTTGAAGTTCATTTCCGCCTCAGACTGCCATTTCAAGTACCATGTTGTGCCAACAGTCTGCTCTATTTCTTCCGGCCAAGCCATTCCCAGACGCAGCCTTAACTGTGTTAGAAAAAATGTCAAAATATAAAAGAGGAAAAATTAGACTCAGGAAAACAGGAACAAAAAAATGTTCCAGAGAGAGTAATGTAATACCTGGTAAGGAATGATAAATTCGAGAACCGGAAATACGACCGCCACCATAATGTCATCGTTTATATTTCTTATCCTCTCTGATAGAGTGTCCTTTGCATTCGATACAAGCGGAGACGTTCTCAA
This sequence comes from Isatis lusitanica, assembly GCA_900406415.1. Taxonomy (NCBI): domain Eukaryota; kingdom Viridiplantae; phylum Streptophyta; class Magnoliopsida; order Brassicales; family Brassicaceae; genus Isatis; species Isatis lusitanica. The sequence goes on from OVBB01000011.1 coordinate 149,682, forward strand.
TGCGGTAAAGGCTCGAGACACCACCCTTGTTACCAACAGAAACTGTTGCTGAATACTTAGCTCTGAAATGGGTATCCACATCAGATGAACAGAAGTTGGGATTCCACAAGCAAGCATTTTGAGGTATAGGGCATCAAACCCTCCAAATTTCTCAAATTGCATCTCATATTCCTACAACCATAGAAAAGAGTTAGAGACCTAAAATAAGAAATCCATCTAATAAATTAGGACTTTAATTCGTCTACCTTGATGTCAACGTAATACTCCTTGTCATCTCCTTTTAGTGCAACATACATTACAGCATAATCATGCCTAATCCTGGCCCAGTCAATCAGCTTCCTTGAAACTGCATACGGAACAGCCGTAGGGTCCATCTCCCACATATATCTGTCTTCATTATACCAAGTCTTTGAAACAACTCTATCTCGATCCAGGAGAACTTGTTCCTTCAGAGAGAAAAAAACATATCAGAAACTAATTGGTGAATGATCAAACATTTGCAAATAAGCTATGCATAACACACAGATGTACATAAACTATACAACAAGGTACTACTAAAACTGTCTTATTTAATCATCTTAAGAAGCATTACAGCTATCATCTCAGTTTCACGAAGATCAAACAGACAAAATCTACCAAAACCAAGGCAATTCTTGAGGTTTCCATCACCAAAAGATACAAACCTATTGGTTTAGCCATGCTAACTCACAAGACTAGGATCCTGATTTATTTACCATGAAAAATATAAAGCATATCCATACTTGTTGTCTAGTTAAATTTCATATCTCAAGCCAAAAGTTACCTGTCTCTGCGCAATATATTGTTTACCAAAATCAACATCTTCTAAAAGTTTCTGTTTCAAATCTGCCTTTGCTTCTTCCTGCCACTTTTTCCAACCATGGCGTAGATGGAGCTGGATAGCTTTCGGAACAACCACCTCCTTCTCTCCAAACATCCACTTCACCTCAGCTTCAGGAAAGCCCTTGACAGCTTCAGCTTCTGGAGTTTTTAGAACAAAAAGCTTTTCTTCACCAAACTTTTTCATACGTCCTCTGATACGATCCTGAAGATCTTTCTGCAGTCTTTTCGATTCCTCAAGGCGTTTTTTGATGCTTAGAGAAAAATCCACTGAATCACGATCGAACAAGGGATTAACCTCCTCTAGTTCCAAAACATTAGGCAGTACCATTTGTTCCAAGTGCTTTCTTTGAGCGTTTAATAATTCCTGCTTAATCTCAGACCTTGGAAGTTTCGTAACGGAGCTTTCAGGGATACTACAACCAGAAAATCAATTGACCGTGTAAGTGTAACCTGAAACATTTTTGTCAGAGGGAAAAACAAAAAGCATATACATGATAAAGACATAGAAAAGCCAACAAAAGATATACTTAAACTAAGCGTACGACTATAAACAAGATAAACTGGTAATCTTGAAGTGGCTTTTACCATCGCCATTGGAAGTGCATGCAATAAGATATCTATCATTGAAGGGTGACCAAATTCTCAATTAAAGGTAAGGCAGGATAATATTATCTACAGACAAAATCATGGCTAGACATATCACCTCTCAAAACTTTTTTGCTTCATTTCTCGGTTGAAGCTCTTAACCAACTCTACACACTCTCTTTCAACGTATGTAAGCTCCCTAACCCCAAAACTTAATGTTGTCGTCTCTTTCTTTAAAACGATATCATCTATCTCATCTATTTTTTCCCATATCTTGTTGTACTCGCTCTCTATTAATTCCACACTCTCTTCCAATTTATCCACTTTCTCCCTATCACCTCTCGTCAACAGTTTTTCACTCTTTTTCTTCAATCTTAGGGCCTCATCTACAATTCCATCTGCTCGATTCATTAACACATATCTCTCTTTCCTAAACCGCCTCAAATCACTATATAATCCACTCATTATCTCTTTCTCCAGCTTCTCCTTCTCCAGCTTTACTGCATCCAAAGCCGTTGCCACTTCAGCAGCATCTCCATTTTCCTTTCTGGCCTTCTCAATACTCTTGAGTAAAACCGAGACTTTTTCCAACAGTCTCCGAGTATAACCCGAGAAATCATGATCAACTGGTTTCAAAACCACCTCTTTTTCTCTCACAATCTCTTTCTTTTTCTTCCATATCACATCACTAAGGAAGGGCACAGCTAAAGCTGGAGCTTGAAAAGACCGAATTGGTGAAAACCCAATCGCAATACAAAACAAGGCGTAAACTAAAGGCTTGGATGCAAACTCTATTACGCTCTCTCTCGTCTTTGCGCTATACTCAGAAGATGGCACAAACTCGTTTCCTTCTCTACATAATCTCACTGATCCCGAAGAAACTTTACTCCCGTATTCAGACTGGTTCGAGCTCGCCAAACTCCCATGTACGCCGGAAAAACCAAAACAGCCTCTAACGGGCACAACTTTCCTAGATTTATTGGATTCTCTAGACCCAAATTTCCGGCTTTTGACCCGGTATCTGGGCTTTAGCGATACAAGACCTGGGGCCAGAGAAAGCGAAGACAACTGTGTAACAAAGGGCGAAGAGATGGAAGAAGAAGCGGAAATGAAATCCATCGCAGCAATACCGTCGAAATGAAATTCAACGACAAAATGAAGACCATATAATGAATTCCATTGCAGGAGCTTAATCTGGGTTTGATTGATAAATTCCGGATTTTGAACTGCAACTGACGACTAAAGTGAAGGCACACTGAAGAAGCAGTAAGATGGAATACCGAGAGAGAGGTTTATCAGAAGAAGAAGAAGTAGATAGAGAGAACGTTTCTGGTTTTCGATATAACACAGTGTTAAACCGGATTAATCAAAACCGAATAACAATAACCTATTTTCTAGCGGTAAACAACGGTTCAGATCTTCTGGTTTGAAGAAAACCGATCATCTTCTTCCTTTTAAGTTGATTTGCTAACTCTGTTATTCCGGGAAAATACAACAAAATCAAATTCAAAAATCAAAATCAAACCATCCTACGCATACTCCTCTACTGATTCACTACGTGATTCGACGATTTACACAGTTTTTTGGGGTTTTTTCTCCAATGTTTATTTCGGGAAGGTGCAGATGTGCAGTTAAATCGAAGCTGGTTTTGTGCTTTACTCCAAAGGGAGAATGCACACAAGGTGCTCGACAGAAGTCCCCAAAGGATATATGGAGGAAAGAATTGTTCAAAAAACGCCACGTTTTGGGTTTAGAGTCACGTGGATCTCACGTGACAAAGAAACAAAGCTTCAACATTTTACTGTTATTCCCTTCTTTTTTTCCCTCGCAAATAAACAAGTTTCTTCTATCTGAAGCGAAAGCCCTCGAGAGTAGCAAGAAATCGCAAGAGACCTTGCGAGAATCGTTACTGGTACTCTCTTCTCGAACATGGATCCTTCCTTGTTGAAAATTGCTGAGGAGAATGCACAGTTCCACAAGCTTGCCCAAGAATACTTCGCTCAAGGAAATCACATCAAGGCCTTGGAGGTAATTGAAGATGCGTTCTCAACTCGTGGGAAAGATGACCTTCCAGGAATGCTTTATTCCCTTCAAGGTTTTATCTTGTATGATCTAGCCAATAGAACAGAGAACAGCGACATGAAGTTCGCATTTTTGTGGAGTTGTGTGGAATCCTTCACGGAAGATTTTGGGGTACAGGCCGTCGCTGCAACTTCATTGCTCGAGATGGCCAAACAGCTTGACTCGGCTTTATATTACAAGAAGGCCGTGGAAAATGCAAAAGAGAGTTTATCTTCTCTGGCTTATTATGGTCAATTGAACGAGCTCGAGCAAGGAACAAAAATTACACTTGAGAATATAATCAAAGCGTCAGAGTCAAACTTCGGCCTTGGTTGTACTGGAAAAAGCCCTGAGCCAACACTTGGGGAGTCGAAAGAAGTTCGAGACAAGATTAGGTGTGACTCGAATAACGCTGCAGGTCAAAGATTGAGGTCATATTGGGCGAGTATGAATGTTGAAGGTAAAAAGAACTTTGCGAAAGTAAGCACTGCGAAGCTGAGAAGTTACGTCGAAAGGTTATATGGCAAAGAGGGAAAAGACGCTTTGGAGCAAGTTCTGGATTCTGCAAGGATAAACAAAAAATGGAAATTCTGGATGTGTCGAACTTGTTCACAGAAGTTCTTTTATGTTAAAAAGTTTAAGAATCATCTTGAACAAGAACATGCCGCAAAATTTAAACCTTCTACGACAAAGCATATGGCTCAGAGGGTAGATGAAGTGTGGGCTCGTATGATATCGGTTGCAGGTTGGGAACCAGTTGATGCAGTAGCTGCCGCTGAAATGATCAAGACTCGGCTCGACTTTGTGAAAGAGTTTGTATATGAGAATGGATGGTCTAAGGACTGGCCTTTAGCTGCAGATGAAGAACGCAGTAAGTTACTCAAGGAAATCCAATTGCTTCTTGTGTCACTTTGGGAGCGTAAGGTTCTTTCCTGTAGCGTTCGAGACTGGTTGATGCATTTTCCGATTAAGCATTTTGCACAATTTGAAGTTACCGAGCATACTCTTACAACCGAGTGTCGCCTAGTGGAAACACCTCAGAGTATCTGCTTTTTAGACTGTCACGAACTCAGACAAATTCTAGACCTTCTCAAACTTATCAAGTCAAAAAGGGATGATGGTACAAATCTGGTTTGCAGAGCAGTGGACAGTTTATGCGGTCGTACTAGAGTTAAAGAAAAGATCGAGTTTGATGGTCACTTTTCTTTTATGCTTCTGGATAAAAGACTGCTGAGAGGAAATATTGCTTCATTCGATGATGAAGGGACGATAGATGTTTGTGATTATGATTACTACGCCAAGACACATCCTCAGGGCGATGATATCATAACCTGGTTACTTGACTATCCTTTGATAGATGAGAGCTTTGAATTTCCCAGATCTATCCGGGCACACATTCTTGATATATGGGTGGCTGTTCTGAAAGCCATTCACTACACGTGTAGGGATTTGGGAACCAGATATGCAAAGAAGTTGGAGATCATACGTTATGATAGAGCTCTTATTGACGCCAAGAACTTATGTATACGCGAAAATGAAAGGAGAAGGAATGTTCCGGAAGATAAATGGAGCGTATATGCATCTCTTCTAGGTGATAAATGTGAAGAGCATATAACCACAAACGGCGAACATTCTCCCGACGCAATACTATTCTTGTGTGCAGTACGGGATATTCTCGAAGGAACATCGCATCCGACATATGATTTCATCGATCTAGAAGGTTGTCTGAATCTTATACACGGGCATAAAAATCTCAGTGATGATATAGTGTCAAAGTCTATAGACCGCCTAAAATCTGTGGTCACCAACAAGGTTTATTCCTGATCTGAGTTAATCAACAATAGTATAACATACGTAAATTGTTATCGTAAAGTATATATTACTTACAGGTTCTACTAGTCGATCCAAAGATTTTACTGGTCGAAAATTCAAGGATTAATTTACTAAACGAGCTGACCAGGCTTTCTGTTTTTGACTACCGGTCTTATATCCTTCACCTGCTCAAACGTTTCCTGCGGGTTGGTTTGAAAACTTTGGTTCTATACATAGAACTTTCATCTTGCTCTGATTTTTTCTTTGATATGTACCTTATATTATGGTTTGTGTCTCTTCTTCTAGGAAGAGTTAAATGGAATTGTAAATGTGGATGCCAAAGCCAAGGTAGCTGCAGCAGAAGCAGATCTTTTATCCGGGGAAAAAAAGAAGAAGGAGAAGAACTCAGGGTCAAAGAAGAACAGACGTAGAAGCATCAAGGTTGTTGAAGATCTAAATTCTCTATTTGCTTCTCTGACATTTTGGTTACTCGTTGTAAAAATGAATGGCGTCATTACAGGGGACTTCAACGAGCATGTCTAGTGTTCTTGAGCAGAATGTTGAAGAGTAAGTACCTCTTCTCTAGATGAGAAATTTTGGCTTATCAAGAGTCTTTTCGCAAGTTGATAAGCTGTAGAAGGTTTTCTTTGAGTACAATGTGTTTCTTACAAATGTCTAGTGAACCTTCTGTCGATCTTGAACCGGGACCAAAAAATGCGGAAGAAGACTCTATACCGGAAGATACTCTTTCAAGTGAACGCGGTCGATTGGATATTTCACCCAACACTGGCAATCAAGAGGAAGCTGCTACAGGTGACCCTGGTTGAAAAAAGCTTCTCAATTGACGAATATTCTAAACTTCGTTATTGTGATATGTATAACTCTTGTTTTTTTAACTTGCCATCTTCAAGATATGCAAAATATGCATGGAGAAGATTCACTGTCGAAACATATGGAATCACCACATAGCGCATCTGCAACCAGATACAATTCAGCCCTTGACATGACACTGAAGGTAAAGCAGGCACCAACAAACATAACATTCAAAACCTGAACTCTCTTCCTGATTCAGCTCATTCTCTATTTTCATTTATTCTCTTAGTTTCTTATTCTTCTATTCATTGTGCTGTTACTGCAGGCCCTTTGTAACATTAAGGTTCTTAAAGAGTATTTGGTGCACAATCGGCATCAATTTCCTGACAACCTGGAAGAAAAAGTTCCTTGTGCACTACGAAACTTCTTTAATGCTTTTGTCTCCAAGGAGATAAAAGAAGAGGGAATCCGCAGTTACCTCCTAGGAGACTTACTTGGTTCCCTAGAAGAAGTTCATTCAATGGTTTGTGCGGATAACTATAAGCTTATAAGTTTCTTGACTGTTGTGTTAAATGTCAATTCTGTTTTTTTACTCATTTCAGTCAAGTGATGCTGCTGAGCTACTCGTATCCATCCTTGAGTTTTGGCCATGCTGGAAAACTCCAGATATAGAAAGCTTCGTAACTCATCTTTTTACACTGGAAGAATATGAAAGAATGAATTGTAGCAAATGCAGAAAGAGTCCAAATTATCCAGAGCAAAGTTCTTACGGCGTTGTTATGGCTGCAGATTCTATCAGAGACCTGAAGGTATGTTGCATTTATTTCCCTCTTTGTCTTTCCTACGGAAACTGGTAGTACCTCTTAAGAATTTTTTATGTGGTTGTATATATACAGTGTGCTTTTGGGAATATGAAGCTTGAGGACATCCTTAAACTGATCCGCATGGAAGATAAAATGTTATGTGACATTAAAACAGAAGGCTGTGGAGAGGCGAACTTTGTTCATCACATTATAAGTAGATGCCCGCCTATATTCACAATCGGTAAGTTGACTGTGCTCTTATCTACTCATTTCATTTAGTATATGTTATGATAAAACAATGTTGGTGTTTTGGGGGTTTGCAACATTAGTGTTGATATGGGAGAAGAACGAAACTGAAAAAGAAATTTACGAAACAACAAAGGCTTTGGACTGGGAGATAGATATCAGTAGGCTATACGAAGGCTTGGAACCAAACACAAAGTACCGGCTTGTGTCAATGGTAAGATAGGAAAACAAGGTCACAAATGTTTGTCCTATTGTTCTTTTTTGTATTTATTACAGTCTCAGAATATGTAATGTAGGTTGGTTGTGGTGAAGAAGAAGAATACATCTGCCTAGCTTATAAAAAGAACCGGTGGGTACGTTTCACACATGAAGCTCCAGCAAAAAAGGTAAGACGAAACATTTGAATTTGACTTTCTCGAGTGGAAATGTGAAGTTCGACAATACTGATGTGTGGTGTGCCACAGGCTGTTGGTAGTTGGAAGAGTGTAGTCAAATTCTGTGAAGGAAGGAAGGTTCGCCCAGAGATTCTGTTCTATGAAGCTGTTCAGCGACCTAACAAGTGAAAAGGTTATATCATTTTGGAAATCTACCATTCATGCATGTACATTCCAATTCAAAAGCAGTTGTGTTCTTTGTCTGTGAAGTTTTTAAGAAACAAAAAATAACAAGTAGTGATACTTTTTCTTTTTGGAGGCAAATGTAGTGATATTTCGTTATTCAATGGAAACATATGCTCAATTTCAATGATCACAGAGCAATACCTATAAACTAGGTTGGTTTGCTCGTTGGTTAACACCTCTGTATTGCTAAAATGCTATAACCTAGAAAGTAGCACTTTTATTGTCGAATTACACAAATACTTAAAAAGAAGAGTAAATGCGGAAATAAAGTTTTTACAAAATAAAAGCGTTTTGTAGAAACTTTCAACTCAAGTTTCATGTGAATCATAAACAAATAAACAATGGAAACTTATCGAACTTAGAACTCGGTAAATATAGACCCTCTCAAACCGAACTCGGAACATGCTAAACCAGATTAGTGTACGTATCTCTAAAGCTAAATTCGTCTCAGATCAATTTGTTTTACCAACACAATTCTATAAAAGATAAAGAACATAGAGGAGAGCAAGTACAAAAACATCATTCAATTTCCTCGTAAGTCGCTCTGGCAGCTGATTACAGCCGCAAACGCAGCATATTAGGTGTTGCCAAACAAGCGTAACATCAAATACAAACACCACGACCAAACCCTAAACTAGTATACTGTATCACAGTATCAGTGTTACATATGAGACACAACACTTGGCAAAGATTCACACTGAACGTATCCCTCCGACTTAACAATTGACTTCATCTTCCACTAAAACTTCTTTCCCACAGAGGCTTTCTTCTTTCAACACAGCTCATCTCCTTCCCAGTTATCCTTCTCCTTTGGCCCCGTGGGACCTTCTTCTCCATACAGAGCAATGGGAAACAAATCTACAATGTTCTCGATAGAGAACCTAACAACCAAAGGAAGAAGATCCATGATCTTGTTGATCTCCGACCCTGAATCATATGCTATGACTGGACCCCATTCTCTCATATACTGTAACCAGCACGGCTCAGCCACAGCTCCTTTACCTAAATACTCAGCTGCTACAATCACATACCTTTGGCTAGAATCCAAAATGTACTTACTTTTCGCAACATCGTTTCTCACTCCAATCCCGAGCTTGGACGAGCCTTGGAGATACATTCCCGGGTGAGGGAAACTAGCATGCCCGTGTTTAGATGAGTACACTGCCGCTTTGTTACCCTTAACAAACTCAATATCCGACGCATCAACCCAACCGCCGCCACTATGCTGAGAGAAGAACATTTGCCAAAGCTCACCAGAGAAATTGCATACTCGGAAAGTGAAATGTTCCCAGTCACCTACGTGTTCTCCTATTCGGGTCATTGGTAAAGTGAAGAGCCCGATTTTGAGCGTGGCGGGGCCATTAAAGGGGCAGAAAATCCACATCACTATGTCGGTGAAGGTTCCACCAAGTGCTGGTTTTACATGGACGTAAAGCTCGGAGCTTTCGAGGTTTCCTTTCTTGAGATTACTCTTTGCTTCTTCGTCTTCGGGAAGATCTATCCAGAATTCCATATCATTGCACCCTCCAGCAGGCAAGTTCGAGCCTGTGGAGTTAATCGGTTCTCCTTGCGATTTCCCTGAACGGTACAGCAAAGCTCCGTTTTTGAAAAACCATTGTACAGAGGAAGGCATGTAAGTCTCTTCGGGGTGGAAGTAGACTGTTGGTCCGTAGTGTTCGATAACCGCGTGGACCTGGTCGAGATTTGGCATCGCGTGTAAGGTCGGCTCAAGATTCTTTAAGCATGCAATATCACGGACGGTCATATCAGAAGACAGATCATAAGTGCAGCAAAAGAATGAGCCAACAGCTACACCTCGTGACAGCATCCCTCTCTCGCAAGGTTGGATGCTCCATACGCTAAAAGGAGAACCAGAGCGGTTCGACTTCTTCGAAGAACCCACCTCAAGTATCATCTCAGAGGTTTCACAACTCTCAGTAAGATCCTTCCTTACACACCTAACCGCCTCTGTTTCAGGCTCCCCCGGTTCATCTGTTACAATAACTCCCACTGCTCTGTAACCAACCGGAGGATTCGGTAACCAGAAGTAACCACCGCCATTTTTCTCTGAATCCCCACTCCAAACTAAGGAATAACTCACAGGCTTTTCGAGGGCCGGGAGATCATCACCATTGGTGGGTTTGCGAGCCCTGGCTGCAAGTACATAACCTCTCAAGGGCTGATCGGTTGGCTGGCAATAGTGACCAAGGCAGTGGAAACCTTTCGGAATTTCCTCGGCTCTGTAAAATGCAGCACCTTTTGATTTTCCGTGCGATGAATTAAAGCTCCAAACTTTATGGAACTTGGTGATTTTCACCACTTGTATTTCTCCAAGGTTTATTCTTCCCGTGGCAAAACCATGACCTGCAAAGAGATCGACAATAACAGAAAGTGAGTACATTACTTCCGGCACCAGTGAACTAACATCACTTATAGAAAGATAAGAGCGACAACATTAACAAAACCAACGTGTTTAATTATAGCAAAACTAAGTTCATGAGACTGTGAGAGTGTTAAGACTTGGAAACCAATTTTTGTATTTAGTTTGAAAGACAATCTTGAATGAGAGTCAAACAAAAAAAGAAAGAAAAAGACCAACGGGAACCCATGCAGAATATTCTAAAGCATCTTTCCTTAGTTTACGCTCTCCAACAAAAAAATTTATATTAAATTAAAGCCACAAAACTAGATAGGATTAAGCTAACCTTATCTTATGTAAGCAAGTTATATGATATTATGACTAATAAAACACAAATTAGAGCTAACTAACAATCTTTTGGTTATCTGAAATTTCCCAAAATGAGAATAAATTTCATGTCAGGCGAAACTGAAAGTGTTCCATAAACGAAATCTTGCAGCTTTTAATACCATAAATACAGAGATAAATTGCAATTTTCCAGTAAAAGAAAGTTTTTGTACCTTGTGGCCAGCAAGGAAGAGGAGAGGGAAGCGAGAAGGGCTTTGGCTCGGACTGTTCCAAATCAAACTCGGAGATTCCTCGGCTCCAGCAAAAACAGTCACACCCAAACCCAAACATCTTGTGCAAATTCAAAATTCTCGCCGGAATCTGGAAAATTAAGAGAAACCCACCAAATCCCTCGAGATGATTTCTAGTGGGTGAAGTTCAAATTCGCAGCCGATTGTTTATCCGGGAACCTCAAAGACCACCGTTCCTGGCGTCTCTCTCTCTATTTCTCAATGTGAGAGTAATTTAGAGAGGGAGAAGCGACAAAGCAGAGAGCTTTCCTTCCCAGAATTATGACTTGCTCGACATTCACGGCGAAGAGAGAGAGATGGGCGTTGAACTTGTAATTGCGTAAAGGAAAGAGAGGAAGAAGGTTGATGATGAAGTTATGTTATGTTGTGTGTTTGATGCGCTTTTTCTAAAACTTTTTTTTTTCTTCCATTTCTTTAAGAACGTTTCACAATAACCCCATTATCACACAAAAATTCAGATAAGTCCCTCCGATACTTTTTTTTAGTGGAAAAAACCAACCAAAGAACCAGGAATGTAAAGGAAGTTTTATTCATACGTTTCACCTCATACCTTTCAAATCTTCACAATTTAACCCATCGAGCCAAACGTTTACACCGCCAAAATATTACGGTATACACACCTTTTTTGTTTTTTTTCTCAAGTTGCAGAATGACTAAACGTTTCGTCTACAGCACTAAGATTTGCTACTTTATTGTTATTATATCTCTTCTTCATGCTGTCTCCTTCTCTGCCGCTTCCACCGCCGCAAGTAATCGAGATCTCACATCCAAATACATTACCAAAACAAGAAAACAAGCCTTTTTTACTTTCTCCGTTTCTCCGCCCTTGTTTCTCCTTTCTCCTCCTCTTCCTTCGCCTCCTTCCTGCTCCTCCTTTGCCGCTTGAATCATCGCTTGATCCAGCCGCTTCAACCGCTCCACCCGCACCTTTTTTCTCCGCTCTCCACCTCTTGACTCTATGCTCGATCCCTTCCGTCTTACCTTCAAGAATCGAACTCGCGTCCTCTTTCACCGCAACCGCTTTAGCCGCCATTTTCGGTCTATTGTAAAGCCCTTGCGCGATCGCAGCCGCAACCACAGACGCAGACGGTCCAATATCGGAGTTACAAAGCGAGCCATTCACCATGCTATCCGCACCAACGCCAACAACACCTCCGCCTCCTCCTCCACCGTTGCCGGAAAATCTTGCTCCGCCGGTTACAACCCCTGTTTTCACTCCGTAATCATTCGTCGACGTCGTCAGATCCGTCCGATCGCTATTCGTACGTCGATACATCGTCTTTGAGCCATCTCGATCTCTCTTACTATTACTCCTTATCCCTCTTCGACTTCCATCGAGAACCTCAATCGATAGCGGCATACTCCGTTGACCACCGTCAAGAAGCGCGACGCCTAACCGTAAAAAACCTTGGAGCCTCCCTGAGGGACGACGAATCTGAAGCGTCACGAGCCTCATGTTGTTGTTGCCGCCACCACCATCTTCACCATCACCGAAACCAGACCAAGGAGCAAAGAGGTCGCTAAGAAGAACATTCACAGTGCCGACAAGCGCGTCTTTAGCCCAAGCCGCTGCGTAGATCTCAATCACAATCGCCGATGCGTCGAGGTCAAGGATCTTGTCGTTAACACGAAACACGAACTTCTCGTTCCATATAGGATTAGCTCGGTTGGCTTGATCGACACGGGTCGTGAGTTTTCGCATGGGATCGGTGTTGATCCACGCCACGGAATACGTTTTCATGTTCCTCGAGATCGGGGCTAGATCTTGTGCTGAGATTAAGTTGATCTCGAGAACAGGACAGGCGAATTTGAGCCGAACCATTGTTTATGGTTCTAAAATCTCAATGGATCGTTTAATCTTTCGCGAGATCGCGGGGGGAGAAAGTTAATTGATTAACCTCCCTTTTCTCACTCGTCTCTCGTGAATGATTATACGATCAAGTTGAGAAGAGGTTCGAGACGGAGATTAAAAGGAAGGAAGGAAGAAGCGCGAGATGAGGAAGAAGCTGGTGGTTTTTAGACATGATAACAACTGGACCGTTGGTTTCTTTTTTTACCTACTGTCTTCAACGGAAAGTTGGTTATAAAAGTTGACAGACATTCAACTTTCTTTTGACCATTTCAGATTGCCTTCAGGAGTTTTGACTTGTTTTTTTTTTGTAATGAAAAGCGAAAGATCTAGTCAAAAGATAATATAGGGGATGTCTGTTTTCTTCTAGCTCTTTTATATATTTTTGTAATTTTATATATTTCTATATTTTAGCTTTTTATACTTTATGTTGATCGAACTAGAGAATTAAGATTTATAATAATGTTCATCTAATTATACTTTTAAAAGATGATAAATTTTTGTTTAAAAAGTTATAAAGAATTTTAAAAAATGAAAAATGAAAACTGAAAAAAAAATGCATTCAAAAGTCTTTTATTTAATATATAGAAGTGTAATTTGGTATCATTGGTTTCAGTCATTGGTTTCAGTCATTGGTTTCAATATATATTGATTGAAACTTATAAAAGGATCCCTTATAGATTGACCGACCACCTTGTTAGGTCAATTAGTTGAGCGGAATATTTTTTAAACGAAAACTTATGAAAATATGTTACTTGCAAGTGCAAGCTGTTTTGTTCAGACCGATAAGAAGTAAATTAGATAAGGGTTAGGCTAGAAAAGAAAACATTCCCCTATCTACAAACTGTATATTGAGATCAATTTTCATTTGTAGCCGAATTTCATTTTACACATTTCTTGGATCAGCCAATTTCACAAACCGGTAATAATACTATATATCGATATATCTACCGTCTATGATCATGCCAACAAGAAAAAAAAAAAAAAAAATCTTTGAGTGTTTTTAATTATCTCACAACCAAACCATACAAATACATAGACAAGTAGGTATGTGGTTGATTTTCTTTTTCCTGGTTTATTTCTTAAAGCAGACCAGACATACGTACATAGACAATATCTGAACTACCAATTCCATCTCCATTCGCCAATATATACCTAATGTTTTATAATCTCTCTTTCCCTCTGGATATTTGTCTCAAATATGGTTGTCCGCTTGATCTCTCCCATCGCACGAAGCCTAACCCTAATCTTTATCTCTCTTCCCTCGCTCATCAACACATCCCAGTTGGATTACGACACTCTGGTGTTCAGTAAGTGTGATTCATCAGACACAAACATCCTGCTAAATACAACCACCACGAAGTATCCAAATTACTCGAATCATAATCTCTTTCTTCGTACACAAGCCCTATATTCTTTCTTACGCAAACTCGAATCAGAATCCTCTCGAGCGAAGTTCTCTAAGACTCTAGCTGGTAACGAAGAACACGCCGTCTCGGGATGGTTCCAGTGCAGAGAAGATTATCCAAGTGAGATATGTTATAGATGTGTTAGAGCTCTTCGTGATATTTCGTCTAGATTGTGTGGAAATGCCACGTCAGTTCGTGTTCATCTCCGAGGATGTCACATGGTGTACGGAATCGAACTTGTTGATAACCCTACTGCTCGTAAGTATATATATATATATATGCATCGCATTATTTCTTTAAAGTTACTTTAAATCTATATATTGTCAACAACTTCTATATATAGAAACTAAAAACTTTTTAGCTTTATTTCCAATGTTACCTATCTGTTCCGTATCTTTATTTGTTCAGCAAAATAATTAGTTAATTTGCTAAAACGAAAAACATAAGATATTGAAAAAGGGTTGGCTAATTTCTTATCTAGTTTGCATTAACATCACGCACATATATATATATTTTAATTGAAGGGCTAATGATATTTTAAATTTGAATTGGCGAAGAAATGGACCATGCAATATGTACATATCATTAGGCTAGATATACCAAGATTTTTTTTAGAGTATTTTTTTTCCAACACGATTCACTTCTTGTTTTCATTTTCGAAGAAGCTGATAATCATCATAACTACAAGTTATTGGAAACACTGGAACGCGGTCTCATCCACAAGATATGTGACAAAGCTACGGCGGAGACGTTCGCCGGGTTCGAAGAGACGAGAACGAAGGCACTCACTGCGGCCGAAACAGGAGTCGCTGACGGGCACGGGTTCTACGAGGAAAGCTACAAGCTCCTGCACGTTGTGGCTCAATGCGACGGCCACGTCGAAGCCTGCGATTGCGGCGAGTGCGTCAGTGCGGCCGCGGCTGCAGCGGCAGAAGAATGTCGGTGGTCCATCGCCGGTCAAATTTACTTGGAAGGGTGCTACGTTGAATATACATATCACCCGCATGATCATGAATTTCCCCGTGATTCATACGATGGTACGTACGTTATGTATGCAGCTGCAAATACGTTTCAATGCATGTATTACATATTTGTATATAAATATATATTATGAACAAAATACGGAAATTTTTTCATTTATAATTTGACTGTAAACTTCTAATCAATTACAAACCAAATAACATACTCAGATTTAGTCTAACCAAACCGAATCAAGTAAATTAATATATGATTATGTTATAATTAATCAATAAACAATAATTATTGATATGCAGTATTTTAAAAAAATTAACTAAAATTGCTAGATAAACAAAACAGAGATATAATCATATAAGTTAATGTTTAGTAACATACGCTTTTTTTGGGCAGAAGGAGCAAAAGGAAACACGGGGAAGTCGTTGGCGATAGTTGTAGGAGGAGTGGCGGCTTTGGTCTTTGTTGCTATTTTTTTCATGTTCCTCAAGAGCTTCCGTAGAAAAGGAGATGGTACGTTTAATTTATCACTTTTCTTAATTATGTTTTTGATTCTATAGGAAAAAAGTCAAAAGCTAATATAAATATCGATATACTCATGCAACCGAAAAAACCTAGAAGCTTAATTATGCATGTCTTTCTTTTGTGCAACAACAAAGTCTATATCTTATGTTTATTAATTTGTCAAAAACATTCTGAATGAGAGAAATTAGCAAGTTAATCAGTTAGAGATATTTAAATGAGTTGACTAAAGTAATGAATTTTTAAGGAAATATTCATATTTCTTTTGCAGATTGTTGAAGAGAAAGGTCTCTACAAAACCGGAGAGATGTTGGGAAAACAGATTTTCTCCTTTTGTTCGTTATAGCAAACCAAAGATATCTTCGTTCTTGACATCTGCTACACAATGAAAGAGATAAATTCGATTGGGAGAATAAGAAAAGTGATAGGATATGGATTAATGTAAATGCTTGTATCTAATTAATATTCCCCGTATTGCAAGATGGAAAATTTCTACAAGTGTTTTTAAAGAAAAAATGTAGGACTATAAGTTAAAGATACGAATGAGAGAAATGGCGCGTCAAGTCGATTGAACTTGTAGTCTAATGTTATCTTAACCGATTTAAAAAGTGGGGTTATGTTCAGTAACCGCCAAAACTATGATTTTTTTGTTTGTTGGGTTTAGACTTTAGAGAGACAGAATTAGCCCATAACTTTGTTTTTGGGCCTATCTAGTAAATGGGCCTATATAGAGGAGAAATACAGCAAATCTCTCTCTCTCTTGTCACTTTCTTATTTTCCGCATCAGAAGATCTCTCCGGAGTATATAAACAGTAACAAACAATGTACTCTCCGAGAGTCTGTGACTCTGTGTGAATTAGGGATTTCCCCCACTTCCTTTGCCAATTTATTAATATTTATATATGATTTTTTGAATTGCGATATCCTCTCTGCATGCATTTCAATCTGCTGTCTTCAACAATTGTGATTAGACGGCTGAACTCGAGTCGAGAAGCTTCCCGCTTGAACAGTGACTGAGGTTTTTTCTTCTCTCTCTTCGTTTTTGCAACTTTTTAGGGCTTTAAAGTTTGTAATCTTTCCTCCTTTGTTTATCTGATGAATTCTGCATTCGCCGTTTCTTTCTTCTTCTGATTTCGCTTATTGAGATTGCAATTTTGGTGAGATTTTTCTTTGATTGGTAAGATTCTGCTTTTGATTACTGATGCTACTAAGAAATTACTTTTTCTTTTCTTTCTCGATTCATCTCCTTGAATTTTTTTTTTTTTTTAAATGTGTGATTTTTTTTTGCAGTTTCCGGTGGAAGTGATCTCGAATATGCAACCTCTGATGCTCAGCGACGAGAAGGTACACAAAGCCTGTGAGATAACAAGGGAATTGAAAATTCCCGATGAAAAGACACTGCCTGTGCTCAGGAAGCTACTGGAAGAAAACGGTGGGAATTGGGGTATCGTAAAACTCGATAACTATACCGCACTGATCGATGCTATCTACTCTGCTGAAGAAGAGAAGACGCAGATCCAATCTAATGGCAATAGAGGGAAGAACGTTGCGGTCATTGACAAGCAGAGCCAAGGTTCATCTACTGGCAACAGAGGGAAGAATGTTGTGGCCACTGACTCTCCTGCGACTCTGATAAAGAAATACGAAACTCGTTCAGCAGCATCGGGCTCGTCCCTTGAGGAAGTCCAGAAGCAGCCTACCAGTGGTGCTCGGAAGAGGAAATATAAAACCATGGTTTCTGACATAACGAAAGGTTCAGAGAGCGTTGAAATATCTCTCGTTGATGATGTTGGGACTGAGGGAGTGCCCAAGTTCACTTACATCCCTCACAACATTGTGTACCAGAGTGCTTATTTGCACGTGTCTCTGGCTCGGATCTCTGACGACGATTGTTGCGCAAGCTGCAAGGGGGACTGTCTTTCAGCCGACTTTCCATGTGCTTGTGCTCGTGAAACCAGCGGAGAATATGCTTACACCAAAGACGGCTTGCTAAAGGAAAAGTTTCTGGACACTTGTCTCAAGATGAAAAAGGCACCAGACACCTTCACTAAATTCTACTGCCAAGACTGCCCTTTAGAGAGAGATCATGGAAAATGCGAAGGACACCTGCTCAGGAAGTTCATTAAGGAATGCTGGAGAAAGTGTGGGTGTGATATGCAGTGTGGAAATCGACTAGTACAGAGAGGGATAAGGTGCCAACTGCAGGTAATATTTTCTGGGGAGATACTTCTTTGGTTTGCGATATGCCCACCACAGCTTCATGTCTTAATGTTTGGTTTCCTCATATTGTTTTGAACTAGTCACCTGGGGTTTCTCTTCTTTCTCCATTTTTTTTTCTTTCATTTGTTTGACAAGCAAACTATATGTCCCAGGTTTATTTTACCCAAGAAGGGAAAGGGTGGGGTATTAGAACACTGCAAGACTTGCCGAAAGGAACCTTTGTCTGTGAATACGTTGGTGAGATTTTGACCAACACGGAGTTGTACGAGCGGAATATGAGATCCAGTAGTGAACGGCATACATATCCTGTAACTCTGGATGCAGACTGGGGTTCTGAAAAGGATTTAAAAGATGAAGAAGCTCTCTGCCTGGATGCCACAATCTGTGGAAATGTCGCTAGGTTTGTTAATCACAGGTATTAATCAACTCTCATTGTGCTATGGTTTTTTTCGTGCTTCTCTTGAGAGTTAATCATCCTTCTGAACTTTATTGTTGATGCAGATGTGAGGATGCAAACTTGATTGATATTCCGGTACAAATAGAGACTCCTGACAGACATTATTATCATGTAAGTATATGATTTCCCCACTCTAACCTGATCTTCCTAGAGGCACTGATCGTGCAAGTAATTTTCTGCGAGCTTAAGGAAATTCTGGGTTTGGTCATGTGCAGATTGCCTTTTTTACCATTCGAGACGTGAAGGCCATGGATGAATTGACGTGGGTAAGCACCATGAATAAGCTACCTGGCTAACAAGTTTTGCGCAACTGTGGATATTTCACTAAGGCTAAAAATTAGAGCATGCTGTTGATTTTGCCATTCTATATATCTGCTATGTTTGTAAATGATTCCATGGACTGAGATGGACCAAACACATCTCCTACAGTTCCCATAGTCTTATTCACATACTCCGTTCAAATGAACCGTGTTTTTTAATCGCAGGATTACATGATAGACTTCAATGATGAAAATCATCCTGTGAAGGCATTTAGATGTTGCTGCGGAAGCGAATTCTGCAGAGATAAAAAGCCAAAAGGTCAATTATCTTTACACATTGCCTTAGTTTGCTCACACAATCTAAGTTTGTTGTTTAGTTTAATAAGAGATTCGAACCAAAATACCATTTGGCAAAGTACATTGGCTCATAGACACCATGCCAAATAAATAAAAAAGAGCTTCACGGAAAACTGAATTTTTCTTGGCTAATTATGGTGTTATGTCAGGATCTCGAGGCAAGTCGGGAGAAAGAAGAAAGGTTGTTCCTGCTAAAAAACAACCAGGTGAGAAAATTGTCAAAATATTATACTCTTGATCAGTAGCATCAATTGTCACTTATCAAATAGTTTGCTCTCCCTAAAGCTTGAGATCCATTATGATTTATTTGAAGTGAATGCTTCTGTCGTTGAGCGTGTTTACTAACTACCGCGAAGTCTTGTAATGCAGGTCCCAAAGCGGTGCCATTAAAGCGCAAATGAGGCTGTTCATTAGAGTAAAACAAACATTAAGAAAACACAACCCATATAGACTTTGATCCATCCTGAGCTGCTTATTTTTTATGAGAAAACTTCTATGGTCAAAATTATCTGAAGTGAGCAGATTCTTCTGCTAAGTTGACTAAGATTTTGTGGACCAAGAGAGAGTTTTGTTGGCTGACCAAAGAAACTCATTGTTAATGTTGTTCTAGAGATTTCGTTCCAGATGTCAAATATAGACGTTAGCCCTTCAAATAAAGATGGTTTGTGTTAGTGTCTTAAAAGGAAAAATTGGTTACCCTTCCTTTTAAGGGTTCAAGAGTGTAAAGGCTGCCCGTGAACGAGAAGTCTTGTAACCAAAGTAGCCCATTATTAGTTTTTTTCCATGTTTGGTAAATTCATCTAGAAAGTAGTTACACGTACCAATATCTTGTAGTGAAATAAATTTATACTGTTAAAACTCAAAGATGTGTTACTTCCGTTAATCTGAAGGAAAAAATTACCTTTTAGACAATGATGAATATACAACCTAACTCAAAAACATGCTATCTGATGATTATGATTAGAGATCAAATATTTATTCACTAAATTACCAAATTCTACTTCTTTGGTAGTAGTTGTGACTTGTGTCTAAATCATTGTATAAAGCTTTCCTTTTTTTTCTTTCTTTCCAAAATAGAACATCTTGCAAAATCTGTACTCATTGGGCTAGCTATATTTTATCAATCTAGAGTCCATTGGGCTTATTCAGCAAATGCTTACTATTAAGTCCTTTTTCTATAATTTATGATACACGGCACAGATAAATGAAAGAGAAGGGGTACAAAGCCCAGGAGTCTTGTTGGGTCAAAGAAAATCTGACATGAAGTAAATCAAACGGCTAAAAATGATTTTAATCGAACGGTTGTACAAAAGAAAGGCGTACAGTGTGATTATGAATTCCCAAATAAACTATTCAGCGACTCCCCTCCAAAGACCGCTTTGAACTACATTTCAAAATTTCTGGGGCAAAAAAGAAGAAAAAAAAGCTTGCGAGTCTTATATATGGATACAGACGCGACGCAACAAATTTGGATACAAGTCGATTTAAAAAACAAACCGCCTCCTGCATCTTGCTCACAGAATCATAAGCTCTCTGGGAGAAGAAATGAAGAAGACCTAGCTCTCTCTCTCTCTCGAAGATTTTGGAGAAGAAATCCAGGAGATCAACTAGCTCTTTCAGGTGAATCATGCTTGCAGCTTTAGATTACATACAAGTGAGCTTGTTAGGTGCTTTGCTAGAAGATTTAGGAGATGAAATCGAGCTCTCTTGCTCTTTTTACGAAGCAAATTAGTTGAAATTCGCTTACAGAATCATGTCTTAGCTTTAGATTACTTACAAGGCAGGTTCTGATCTGGACTTTTGATTTTGGTGCTTTGCTAGAAGATTTAGGAGATGAAATCGAGCTCTCTTGCTCTTTTTCCGAAGCAAATTAGTTGAAATTCGCTTACAGAATCATGTCTTAGCTTTAGATTACTTACAAGGCAGGTTCTGATCTGGATTTTTGATTTTGGTGCTTTGCTAGATGATTAAGGAGATGACATCGAGTTCTCTTAGCTTTGTGTCGGAAGTAAATCTGTTGAAATTCGCTTACAGAATCATGTCTTAACTTTAGGTTCTGATCTTTATTTTTGATTTTGGTGCTTTGCTAGAAGATTTAGGAGATTAAATCGAGCTCTCTTGCTCTCTGTCTCGGAAGTAAAATCTGTTGAAATTCGCTTACAGTATCATGTCTGATTAGCGTCAGGTTCTGATCTGGATTTTCGTGATTTGCTAGATGATTTAGGAGATGAAATCGACTTCTCTTACAAGTCAGCTTCTGATCTGGATTTTTGGTAATTTTTGTTGTATGTGTGTGTGTGATTAGAAGCTCTCAGAGAAGAATTCGCACGTAAGAAAGATGCAAGAAGACATGTCCGTCTCCGTTCCTGGATCTCATGTACTGGGAACATTCTCCTGCACCTTTGAACCTGGGGGAAATGCACAAGAAGGATTGGTCCGTCTGCGTACCCTCAACTACTCGGAGCCGGCCATTCCTGTGAGAAACGATATTACTTACTTGACGAATCGCTACTCTGAAAGGTTTCGAACCGTTTCCGTGTTCGGCAACATTGGTCAAGGTGAGCATGAAGGTCATTCCAGGTCAGTTGTGACGCAATATAACGGATCAGACTACAGTAGATTTGACGTTGGAGATGAAGGGTGTGCAACATTGGTCAGGGGAAGTCGGCTCAGCTGCAGTCTCGCAAGCTCTGGGGCAGAGGTGGCTTTCTTTGCCACTAAATTTCCTCCACCGCCGATCAAGGCCAGAGGATATTTTGTTGGTACAAGAACTTTCAGACTATTAAAGCTGTGTATGGTTCATCCAAGCATCCAGGTTCTTCGTGATATCAACCAGATTTGCTATCCACACCGTCTGAGGCATACCCAGCTCTCGGAAGATAAGAATCCATATATAGCACCTGGATTTCTCTTTATACATGTGACTCCTTGGACTAACCAAGTCCCTGATGGTGATCTAGATCTTCGGGATGTGGTAACAGACCAAGGAGTGTTTCATGTTCCATCAGCTCTGGCTCGGAATGTGCGTCTCTTGCATGGTTTCCCACCTCCTCTCCAGCTTCCTCCTCACCTGATAAGATTACTACGCTACTTTCACATTGGTGAGCAGGAACTTGTGGATTCTTATTTGCAAGAGTTAGAAGCCTGCAACCTTGAACAAATCACAGAAATTCTTGTCGCAGCAATTGATGTTTTTAAGAAAGCTACGCTCAGAAGAATCTTTGACCTATTTGGAAGAAAAATTGATGAGATTGGTACAGCAGAGACTCTGGACAAGTATGCAGCTCGCCTTGGCTTCCTATATGACCACTGAGGGAAATTCTGTTCTCGTTCTTCAGATACCTCTTAATCCTTGTTTACATATTCTGTTAATCCTTTCGTAATATTTTAGTATGATCGTAATCCGTTCGTAATACTTTCGTAATCCTTTCTGTTTACATATTCTGTTATGATCGCTTCGGTTACGGTTTACATATCTTACTTTGATAATCCTTTCTGTTTACATATTCTGTTATGATCGCTTCGGTTACGGTTTACATATCTTACTTTCGTAACACTTGTTTTTGACATGAAATATTTTCTGCTTCACCTTTCATTCTCACTTCACTACAAGAAAAAAGGGCTGATAGCGACAAAAATTTACCGAGAAGACTATATGTCGGAAAAACAACGACGAAATTCCTAGGTATTTGCCATTTTCTCATAAACTTATCGGAAATTTTTGAGGAGTCGAAGTTGTCACTATTGTGTCTGAAAATTTTATCGGGAACTCGTCGGAAGATATGGAATTTCTGAGAACTTGTATTTGTCGGTTTAGCCACGCTATATATTGTCGGAATTTTCCCGAATCTTCCCGGAAATACGAAGTTTCCAAGGACGATATGCTTTATCAGAAAGTCGTCGGTAATCTTGCCGACAAGTCGTCGGTAACTTGTTGCTTATGTATGTCGGCAAGGGCACGGTCTCAGAGAATGTTTCGACAAGCAACAGATCAATAAAGACTCTTACTTTCTCTCTCCCTTTGAATTGCTCAACCTTCTTCTTTTATCCTCAATAGTGAAGTCGATTTTGCGAAGTGGGTTTTGAAGAATTGGGTTCTTCTATGGAGCAGTGCATTTTGGTGACCGGTGGTGCTGGATTCATTGGGACGCACACTGTTGTTCGGCTTTTGAATCAAGGTTTTAAGGTTTCTATCATTGATAATCTCGATAACTCTGTCGTTGAAGCTGTTCATAGGGTTCGTGAGCTTCGGGAGCTCGTTGGTCCTGATCTCTCCAATAAGCTAGAATTCAATCTGGTCAGTTTCTATACAAAAACTGGGATTTTTATGTAACTTTTTTGCCTATATTAGGAATTGAGATTGTTCATCTTTCAAAATACCTTACGAGAAACAAAGAAATCATTTTTTCTTTCTGAATTTGGAAGTTATCGATGAAATATCTGAAAATTTTGTTTCTTTTGGATTCATTACCCAGAAAAGTTGAAGATCTTGCTCTGTGATGTATAAATTCTTTGTTTTGTAATCTATGGCTTGTTAGATCCATTTCACTTGTTCGTAAGTTATATATTAGATTATGGTGTTGATTGATTTACAGGGTGATATAAGAAGCAAATGGGATATTGAGAAACTCTTTTCCAAACAGATGTAACATTGAGACTCAAATATATCTCTTTTTTGTCTGATATTCTGTTTGTTTGTGAGAAATTACAGAGTTGATGCTGTGATTCACTTTGCTGGTCTTAAAGCTGTTGGTGAAAGCGTTGGAAACCCTCATCGTTACTTTGATAACAACTTCGTTGGAATAATCAATCTCTGCAAACTACAACTTCGAAACATTCATTTTTTGGGGTTAAATGGTTAGTAAAACTCACATTTTTGGGATTACAAATCATTGTGATGCTGGAATATATATGCAGATGGTGTTTTCGTAGTCTGCATCGTCTGCAACAGTTTATGGCCAAACTGAAATAGTCCCATGTGTAGAAGACTTTGAGTTACAGGCTGTGAATCATTACGGTCGTACTAAGGTATTATGCTCTTGAGCATCTCACAGATGTCATGTTGAAAGTATGAGAAGATCCAAAGGGCATACCAAACAATCTCGTGCCTTATATCCAGAAAATTACTTGAACTCAATGTATTTGGACATGACTATTTGGAAAGATTTGGTTTTGATCTTTGATGATAGATTGATACACTAACATACACTACTTTCATTTCAGAGACTACATCCATGTAATGGATTTAGCAGATGAACATCTCGCTACATTGAACAAGCTATTTACAGACTCTAAGATTGGTAAACTCTATAAATACTTTAGCTGTTTGCTTTTGGTTTGATGGACTCAGTTTTAAAGATTGTGATTTTGAGAATGTTTAATGTGTATGTGTTGCTGTGTCTTCTTAAATTTAGGCCTTACTGCGTATAATATTGGGACTGCTCAAGGCACTTCTGTCTTGGAAATGGTTTCTGCTTTCGAAAAAGCTTATGGCAAGGTGAAGTTTCATTTCTTTCTTATTTACCCAATTACGACAATGGAATTTGTGCACGTTAGACCGAATATTTCCTGCCAAAATATGCTATAAACAAACACTTGTGCAGCAAATCCCTATCAAGCTATGCACATTAGACCGAAATGCATTGGCTCTCGCAATATATCCACCAAGTAGGGTAAAGAATCGTGTTTTGTGTTCCAGCTGGTTTATTTCCACTTTGTAATAATTAAGATGGTGAACTTGTTCTTAGTCTCTACAGGTCATGAAGCTCTAGGTCCATCCAATAGTTTAAGCTTAATAGAAACCGGTGATTCTGGTTGGGAACTAGCACTGGTCACTCCTCAAAACAACAGCAACAACATTCCTCGTCCCAGGCCTCACACCAAACGATTAATAATTTGTTCTCTGCCCTTTATTATTGATGCAGGTTACAGAGTTTAAGCCTCTACTCAAGGTTAACCCAAGCCATGATCAAACTTTGAAGCAAGAATGTTTTTAAGGTTATTACCTGTTCATATGAATTTTCTGTTGCATTAGTTTAAAGTCAAAGTTGAAAAAAGTTTGTTTATGTAAGATTTATGTTACTGTGATCTTGTGTCTGCTGTTTCCCGTGAAATTCTAGTGACGAAACATTTTGGCTGAGGAAATGGTATAATAATAATAATTCAACACCAAAGAAAAACAGCATATGGTTTTTAGCTTCTTTCGTAACATATCATTATCCACAAATTTGTGACTTATCTACGATAAATATCACATAGCGTCTGTAGTCGGAGAGTCGTCGGTATTTTCCGACACGTTACCGAGAAAACATTACCTACCACTTATCGATAAAACGCTTGACCAAGTTCTGAGAATTCATCTAATCGGAAGCGTGTCGTTGATTACCGAGAAACTGTTCCGACGACCTTCTCCGACAAAATCTCTTCTCGTTAATTTCCGAGAAGAATCTGACGAACACGTATTTCCGACCGCCAAATGCCGACAAAGTGGTTTTTCTCGGAACGAAGTCGGAAACGTTCTTTAGCGTTGATTTCCCGACAAAAGCCACCGTCGTTGTTCGGTCCCTTTTCTTGTAGTGCTTAACTGGAAGCACAATCTTCAAACATGTAATCTTTCTGTTCATAAAATACATACATTAATTGTATTTATAAAAAAACATCAATTCTTATAGCCTATATCGATTGCATTATAAAATTTAGACTTGCTTATAGCCAAAATCGGGTTGCATTGACATCTCAAAATTTGCCTCCATGTTCTTCTTATTTCTTCCTTATTTTTTTGCCTCTGCCCTGCAACTCCTTGGTAGATTAATCGCTTAAGCCGGGAAAGAACCATCGAGTATCAGAGAAGCTAATGGGAGAGAGAACACACTGTGGTAGACGTTGGATGTTTTGGGTGGTGAGATCAAAGACAAAAATGTGGTCTGGATCCTTTCTTCCATAGCCTACGCCACTGAAATAGATAGAGTTTCTTTTGATCCCTGGGATGCCTTTGGCGACAACAGTGATACCCATATCTAACATCAATGCTTCATCGCCCAAAGAATCCATTCTTTCCCAATCTTTGGTCACATCACTTACCTTGTAAATGCGAAAAAGCCATCTTTTGGAGCGTTGCAGTACACTACTTACCTTGAGGACTTGTCCCGATACCGTGATCGCAATGTTTACCCAGCCGTCAACGTACTCGTCAAAAAATAACTTCTCTTCTTCTCTCCAATTAAACAACCTTTTTCCCCAAATGTCAGGGAGGAAATCCAAATAACTGGAGCCAATAGGGCAATCATACTCGGCGTCAAAAACTTCTTGTTGCTCATCTTCACAGAAACACCAGATCTTGAGAGCTTCACCACGAATATAGACGTAGAGCTTTTGAGCCTTGTGGTTGTAGAGCATCTGTTCATACTCTTCGGCCCATCCCGCATATCTAGAGGAAATACGTCGCCACATGTCACTCCCTTTCTTAGTAAAGACTAGAAACAAGTCCATCGTCCACACAACTAGATAATCTTTGGTTTTCTCGTCTATCCAAAGACAAGCTATGCTAGATTTCAACCTTGGTCTAGAGTTTTCAGACACTACAGACTCTGTAAGTGGTAAGTCAATCCTCTCGCCGGTTAAAGGATTCAGAATGTTGAGATTCCACAGATGATCCATCATCAAGAGCCAGCTACCGTAAGTAGCAAGACAACGACTCTGGACAAAGTCAACACCAAGATCTCTGTTTTTGTAGACTTTGTTTTTATCCTCGGGAACGAAGAACAAGCAACTACTGTTGTTTTCCTTGCTGCCATTCCCAGGGAAGAGAATCAGCCATGGCATCTGATAATGATTAGGGACGCAGCCTCTCGAAACTGAGTGCCACGACGAACAAACTGATTTAGCTCGAATTACATCTTTGAAACTAAGACGTTCGAAAACACATCTCAGCAAATCCGGACTAAGCTCCGACCAGTTAAATCTCTCCTTACTTACGTCCATTATGATGATGAGTTTTGTCCCAAAATCGAAGCCTGACTCCAGACAAATAAAGTGGGTTTAATAGTCTATAATGTTTTTATAGAGACTAAGGCAGGAAAAACCCTAGTCGCCAAAGGAAAACGTGATGAAATAAATTCAAGTAAAAAGAAAAAGTTCCAAAAACCAAATCTGTATAGTTAAGTAAAGGAGTTTTTCCTTTTCTAAAAAGTAAAGAAACATATATTCTTAAAACATATCTTTAAGTAAAGGAGTTAATGATGTTTATCCAAGATAAACTAAACTTTTATCCAATCCGAACAAGAAAAAAACTCAGCAGAGATTGTGATTTTTCTTTGTAATTAATAATTATGCATTTCTACGAGTTACAATAATAGCTAAATTTTTAGTTGAAAAATCATAATATACAAAAACAAATCGAAAAAAAAAGAAAAAGAAATTTGAGTATTTATTGGGCTTTTCCGGCCCATAGTATGAAATCCAAGTGAGCAGCAGACATAGTTTACAGAAAACCCTAGCATAACCACATATATACCCTCTCTTCACCGCCATCGAAACTCTTGGTAAGGAGAGAGAGCTGCTACTCTGCAACCATGTCGAAGCGAGGTAAGCGATTTTCGTATTCTTATGCTCGAGTATTAGTACATGTCGTATGGAAAGATCTAGTCTTCATCGCCGCTTGGTTTCTTCGTTATTGTGTGTTTCCCTAGAAAGAATCCGTCTCATTTAATTCTGTATACTTTTCAGATTCACTATATATATGATTCGTGTGGTTAGTTCCAAGCATCCCTATTTTTTGTCTCTTTTGTCCTAAGATCACGAACTCTCATACGTTGTCGTAACCTTAGGTTGGTTTAAGGGTTTAGTATGCGTCTTATCGTTTTACGAAAGAAAAATGGGATTGATATGAATGCTGAGATCTTGACGAGATATGTTAGGGTTGGTTTTTGATTTGTGTGAATTTTGGTTATAATAGGAAGAGGAGGAACCTCTGGTAACAAGTTCAGGATGTCACTGGGTCTTCCAGTGGCAGCCACGGTGAACTGTGCTGACAACACCGGAGCCAAGAACCTTTACATCATTTCCGTTAAAGGTATCAAGGGTCGTCTTAACCGTTTGCCATCTGCCTGTGTTGGCGACATGGTTATGGCTACCGTCAAGAAAGGTAAACCTGATCTCCGTAAGAAGGTTCTTCCTGCTGTCATTGTTAGGCAGAGGAAGCCATGGCGCCGAAAGGATGGTGTCTTCATGTACTTCGAGGGTGAGCGTTTTTATCATCTCTTGTTTTGTCATCTTAAATCGGTATCTCTGTGAACTGCCAAAGTCTGATCAAAAGTTTTGTGGTTTTTTGCAGATAATGCTGGTGTCATTGTCAATCCCAAGGGTGAAATGAAAGGTAAGAAGATCATTCTGTTTTCTCACTCACAACTTTGCAAACGCCTGATTTAACTAATGACTTGTAGCTGATGAATCCCTCTACTTCTGTTTTTGTTGTCTTGTGTGTTTAGGATCTGCTATCACCGGACCAATCGGAAAAGAGTGTGCTGACCTGTGGCCAAGGATCGCTAGTGCTGCAAACGCCATCGTTTAATAAAACTCGCGATTCACTGTTTTGCCTTGTTGAACACCTCTGTTGAGGATGCTTTGTTTTTGTCTTAGACTTGTGTTGTGCCTTGATCTTTATTCTAGTTCTTATAAGAACTTGGTTTCTCACATTAGCGTTTAAGCCTATTGTTTACTTATTATTTTGGATTTGTGCTCAACTTTTAGTTCTGCCAGTGTGAAGTTAATTTCTATATCAAATCAAGCAAGATACGTGGAATTCTGCAGTTGTAAATGTGATGACGATGAAGAATTTAGATATTCACCGGTCAAACGGAAAAATCGGGCTGAGTCTCTTTGTTGGTGGGAATTGTCTGGGTTATTCAGTTACGATATCAGCCCAAAAGAAACTTGCATTGCTCGAGATGAAATGAGATTGACAAATGACAAGCCGACGAAGCCCGATTCGGAACGATATTTATTGGTAAGACAATATTTTAAAAATAAAAATTTTCGCTTTTACTATTTAACTGATAATACAGCAAATAATTTTGGGGCGCTTGCAGAAATAAACCCTTATTTGAGGTCAATAGCAAAC